>CM060858.1:19780067-20042567 GCA_030737845.1 Acorus calamus | reverse complement strand
ATGATTTATGTAAGAGTATTTACTTTATTTATACCAGTGGGTGAAAAATGGTATAAATCCCAATCCATCTCTCATTTGGACTGGTTAAAATATTATTTGAAGATCCAAAAATGTTATTTAAATAATAGAGATATCCCCAACAATTTGTTTTGCATTAGAATATTAATTCAGGTTATATGTCATTATTATACCAGTCAATATATGACTGTCAAAGGTGACATAAGAGATTGGGTGGCCACATTCCGGGTGTGATGTTTTGTAAAATTGTATTGTGTTCTTTCTTTTTTAGAGAGTCCTAAGAGTGTGTTCATTTAGCTGTTTGCCCTCATTTTCTCTTCTCTTCATATCCTTTCTCATTGCTATCTTTGTTTCAATACCCGCCACCTGTTGCAGAGAGATCTCACTAAAAATGTCATTTATATTCAAATGCTAGAAGTAATTTGGAAATGTCAAATTCAGGAGGTAAAGGTTACATTTTCATTTTCAATGAATCTTGTGCTTGCATATAAGAATATACAGGGTTTAGTGTACCTTCTTATTTATTGGAGGATGATATAATTGCTTAGGCAATATTGATTAGGAAGTCAAAGTTGGTCACATGGTGCAATGTCTTGCTTCAAATTTTAGCTGCCATCCATTTCCTTTGTTGATAACCTATTGTGATCATGAATGTCACCAGTCATCTTTTTGTTTTTGCGTTTAGATATCAATAAGTCACATGTTATCTAACATTCAGGAAATGCATATTTTGCCATCTTTTTGTGCATGTTGCACTCTGTGTTTTGTTTTCATTGTATCTGAACCTTTCTTATATGGGTGATAGGCGACCGGGTGAAGATAGTGATGGGGACTCATGCAAGGATTCTAGTAGTGATGGGAACAGTGATTTTGAGGTGGAACGGGCCATGAAAACTCAATGGATCAGTGGAATCAGCACAGTCAACCAAGTTCTCTGCCCTCCAGGATGGATGGGTTGTCCTTGAGGGAAAAGCAAACTGAATTTCAGGAAGGCTTTTCTAGTGATGATGGCGAAGTTGAAACTTCCGAAGGATGTCTTCTTTTTGAGTTTCTTGAACGGGATCTTCCTTACTGTCGTGAACCTCTGGCTGATAAGGCAAGTTCCTTGTATTCCAATTTGATACCTGCTGACAGACCCTCATTTTGGTCGCCTGACATATCTTTCCTTATCACAGATTGTGGATCTTGCATGTCAGTTTCCTGAGTTGAGGACAATCAGAAGTTGTGATCTGCTGCCTTCAAGCTGGATATCTGTTGCATGGTAAAGTTCGTCTCACTATCTGGGATAAACTTCATGTACTAAAAAAAGAAAAAAGATATGGATTCATTCGCAAAATGGAAATTTTGCAGGTACCCAATATATAGGATACCTACTGGTCCAACTTTAAAAGATTTGGATGCTTGCTTTCTGACATTCCATTCTCTTGCTACGCCTATGATTGGTAATGGTTGCTCATGATGAATTGGCATTTTTTAATATATTTTCCCTTGTTTCTTTTTATTAGAGAAATTCTTCAAATATTTGTATGCAACATTTGAGTATCTGTGATTTACTTTGCACGGTTTATTGTGTGGACTGCAATTAGGAGACCATCAGAGGTTTGTATTATTTGACTGAGATTCTTGCTTATATATAAGTGTTTGGCAGATTGTTTGATTAATAGTTTTCATTCATGGGATACCAAAGTCACAGAATTATCTGTTGTAGCATACTAACTTGCTTTCCTGCTATAGAACTTCCATGACATCCATTCTGTATTTACCATATTCTTCATATTAGATCATTGGATATCTCTAGCCAGTGGTGTTTATATTAGATCATTGGATATTCTTCATATTTGCTGGACATATGATTATGAATATCGATATGTATATGGAGAACCTACATTACAATCATTCAAAATAGATTCAAAATTAGTTATTCTTTGCAATTTGGTTGTCAAGCAAGTGTTCATGTAACCTCTATGTGTGCGCGTTAGGGATTCTTTTACAAGAACACACAGTTTGTTGTTTATTTTCCATTTATCAAGATGGTCATGTCTTTTTTATCAGGTACTGGTACCAGCCAGGGGCCTATCATAACCTATCCTGACGGGGCCGATGGTGTTCCAAAGATATCTTTATCTGTTTTTGGTCTAGCTTCATACAAGCTAACAGGTCCCCTGTGGACCCCTTGTGGAGGATCTGAAAGGCAACTCGCCAACTCCCTATTCCAGGCTGCAGATGACTGGCTTAGACTCCGCCAGGTTGATCACCCCGATTATCGGTTTTTCACTTCGCATGGTGCGTCATGCAGATAAAAGGAAGAATTCACCTTCCTTGTGTGAGTTGAGGTTCTCATATTTTCATGATAAACATGGGCTGGAACTTCCTCTACTTTTTGAAGGTTTTGATGGAAAGCACATACATAGAAATCAATGTTGGTGGCTGCTGAGAGATATCTTTGTTGACATGAGTTGGTGTATCATAAGAGAACTGTTTTTTACACGTCTGCGGTTCAATATGTTGTTTTGAACTAATATGCCAGGATTTTATTTTATACTGATGAGGTGAGAAGGGTCAGTTTGTGCGCTGCCCTTTCTCTCGATGTATCTATGGCTTGATTAGGCTGACTTTCTGTGTTGTTTTGTCTGTAAAGAAGAAAAAGCTTGTAATATGGAGAAATTTAGCTGATAAATGGGGAGAACTGTGTTCAATAGATGTATAATAAGAACTGTTTTGATGTCTTACTGTTGTTTGGTTGACATTTGGTTTTCTTCTGTTTGGTTTTGATTGTCTCAATGTGCAAAGAGGCAGGGAGAAAGCACATTTTAATTGATCTCCTTCAGAGTCATCTCATCCATTCAGCCATAAGTCTTCCCGCTACAATTTATCACTTACAGTTGTCATATCATTTAAATTATATTATGTTAAATTATTTGGATATTTTAGATTTTTAGAATATTTCTGAGTCACATGAAAAATTGAATGTTATCCCTGTTTTGGTTATGACGTTATTCTAAGAAATATAACTATTTCAGAATTATCAAAGAGTAAATAATTTTTTCTTTGGTTGTGATTTTAGTAATAAAAAGTTAGGATAGCAGGAGAAGAAATAAGTTGGTTGTCTTTATATTAAATAGTTATGTATCCTTGATTGTAAACAATTATTTATTCTTCTAATAGTTTAGAATAGTAATTGAGATATAACTATTTTTTAAAAGAAATAATTGTTTAGAATTATAAAGGATATATAATTATTTCAGTACAATTATTTCTTCTCTTAATAGTTATGAATAGTTTATTCTCATTTCTTTTGGTACAGTTGTGCCCTCTATTTCTTACAAACGAATAACATTTTAGTCTTATTTCTCCTTTATTACTCTCTATTTCTCCCCTATTATCCCCTCTCATATTATCCCCCCTATAGACTTAGCCCTCATTTGGATATAGAATAGGCCACAAAATAACTTGAAATAAAGCATAACAAGTAATTTTTGGTGTTTGGATGCAGTGAATACTATGGGATAACCTATATAAAAACAAATAGGTATAAAATGATATATGGATTTTAACCAACTATTGGAATTAAAGTTATTCCAACTTATTCCACCTAAAGAATATGTGGGCATACTGTCAAATCAATTGTCATCACCTTTTATAAATTACCTGACAAATCAACTATCATCATTTTTTCATCTTTTATAAATTCTTATCCACACTTTATTCACATTTTATTCAAATAACAAAAGTTTTAATATTACGTTTTTCAACAAAAATAATTCAAAACACAACTAAACATAAAATCATTTATTCCACTACTATACCAATTTATGTTAGTATAATTGTATACTCCGAAATAGGTCTGTATTCAAACATGGGCATGGTCTTTTTTGCAATCTCGCTTACAATTCAAAAGCCACCAATAACCCCTTTTGGATGCAAACCAAGCTTTAGTTATGTCAACAAACACCGTAAAATAGGTTAAGGGAAACATTATTCTTCAAAATAAAATAAAAAACCCCATTTAGATCCGTCTACCGTGTTCTTTGCGTTTTATTCAATAAAGGGTGCCTCTATTTGCACCCCTCAAATTGGGGTGCACACCCCTATTTTTACACACCCATCAAAAATCACTAACATTTTTTAAACACCCCTATATATAAGTGAGCATTTGATTTTCATTGCACACCAACCATTTCAAATGTAACCCCTCTTGAAAATCTTAAACCTCTACCCCCCCCCCCCCCTCGCCTCTCTTGTCGTGGACACCCTTCACCGTCCACTCTCTTGCTCGTCGTCATCAGCCTCCGTGTAGACAATCCAGCCGAGCAGTGTGCTCTCCCCCTTCGTCATCATATCTTTTGCACCTCTTTTGATCTTTCTTGTTTTTTCATTGGATATTGATAAGTATGGGTTGATTTATGGATTGATCTCATATAAACAAATTTGTGAGTTGTGTATGGATTGATATGTATGGATTGATTTGTGAGTTGTGTGTTTAACATTTCATGGTTCCAGCTGCTAGTAATGACACTGCACGTGTCGAGATATATCAAATCTGTTGACACTGCAAGTGTCGACGGTCCAAAAAATTAAATGAATATTTAGAGAACCTCTCTTCATCGTATCATCATGTGCTCTCCCTCTCCGTCTCACCTCTTTTTCATGGATTGATCCCATGTATTCATTGATGGGGTCACATATTCTATTTTCGTTTGAACTTGTATAATATTGTGAGTTTTATGTTAAAGGTTCAATTTTTTTTTTAGGTTTTCATTGTTGTGTAGAGTTTAATTTATGTTTAGTATTCAGATTTAGGATTAGATTTATATGAGAATGATTGATTTTGTTTGAAGTTGTCAAGAAAATTGAAGAATGCATTCCTACTGCTAGTAATGACACTTTCAATGTCGCGATATATCACGTTCGTCGACACTTATGTTGTCGATCGTCTCCCAGAAACTTGAATAAATATTTAGACAACCCCAATGACACTGAAACTGTCGAGATAATTTCACTTTGTCGACAATTATTATGTCGATACACCCAAAAAAAAATGATTGAAGGTATTGGTTGATGCGTCGATACGCCCATACAAGTATTAGGTTATTATTTTAATTTGAGTCTACATTGAATTTTTGTTGGGGGGTTTGTGATGAGAAGAGTGATTGTTGTTTAGGATTTGATTCATGTTTAAAATTTTATTTAAGACACTATCATCATTCACTGACATTTGCGTCACCCGTCTCTCTTCATTTGTTGCTTGGTGTCGCAGTTCCACTCATGTCGGCCGTCTCTTTCTTCACTGATATTCACGCCGGCTGTCTTTCTTCATTTTTTGAACAAGATCGTTTGATATTTTGATGTTGCTAGGTTTATAAGTTGTTTCAATAATGTATGTTTGGGTTAATGCTTGAAAGTGACTTTGTAAAATTTTAATATTCAGCTCTTTTGATATATGTTCCACTGTTTTAATGTTTGAATCGTTCAAAAAATAAAGAATAAGATTAATCTGCTAGTATCGACACTGATACTGTCTCTATATAACTAACTCGTCGACGCACAGAATGTCGACACACATATTAATCTGCTACGGGTTCAGGTTTCTGAAGCCCGCGACACAAGAATTGTCGGCGTAAACGTCAAATATCGACACTGATAGTGTCATGGTTGATGGAGATGCTACGGGTTCAGGTTTCTGAATCCCGCGACACTCCCGTTGTCGACCCAAACGTCAATGATCGACACTACGGGTGTCGCGAAGGATCCGAATATATGGGTGTGCACAGATCCGATTATAAACGAATCTTTTGTGTATTATCCGTAAAATAGGGGTGTGCACCCCAATTCGAGGGGTGCAAATAGAGGCACCCTTCAATAAAATGATCGTGGTTTAAAACTCCCTGAAAGCAGCAATTAAAAAACAGGCCCAGGGCCCGAAATGGTCCACGTAGTCGTTCAGGCCCATTTGTTAAACAAAACCCTAGTTAGGGTTTCGTCGACAATTCTTCCATCCTGCGAAAAGAGGGTCCATCGCTCATCATCTCCTCCGCCGCAGCCATGGTGAGCCTCCTTTCTCTCTCTCTCTCTCACTTTGTCTCTCATTTGACGCTCTTTCTTCTCCAGGTGAAGTATTCGAGAGAACCCGATAACCCCACCAAGTGTAAGTTCTTCTCACACACCTTTAGATCTGGGTTTAGTTTCTTCTTTTGGTTAGATCGATGACTGCATTTCTAGGGTTTTTAAGGCAACTTCTTGTTCCAAGTTGATTTAGGGTTTATTTTGGTAGACCCACTCGCATTCGGTCTTAAATAATACTTTTTTTTTAATGCAGCTGCGAAGGCCATGGGGAGGGACTTGCGTGTTCACTTCAAGGTTAGTTCTCGTACATCATTTATAGGAGTGAATAAGTGAATTTTTTTTGTTTTGAAATTTTATTTTGTCAGTTGTTGCAATGATTTTTTGCTATCAGATCTTGAATGATATTGAGATATGATGCAAATATTTTAAATTTTTGGTTTTTCATGTTAGTTTGCACAGCACTATGTGAGAAGCAGGATTGCGCATATGGAAATTGCTTTTGTGATCACATACAATGAGTACATACATATGGAGTACATATGTGAGATTAGACATAAGCATTTCCAATGCAAACCTCCAAATATGGAGGGCAAAACCTTTTTGAGGAGATTCCGTTTTGGAGGGGTTGCACTCTAACCAACCCCCCTCCATTTTTCCCTGTCATTAATATTATTATTAAAATTATATAATATTATATCAAAACTCATTAATAAATGTTTTTAATATTAATTTGTTTTTATAAAAAATTATAACACTAGAAAGGTCTCGTTGAGGTCTTTAAAATGAGTCTAATATTAAATGGTTTCAGAGTCATTTTTAACATATGGGGATATATTTAACCCGCCCCAAAGGAAATTATTTAATATTAGTCTCATTTTGAAGGTTTCAACAAGACCTTTCCAACTATAACATTTTTGTTAAAAATGGATTAGCGGATTTAAATATACATAACATTGAAGTAATTAGTGTATAAAATGACAAATGACAAAAAAGAAATTTTAAATGTGTTTGGAGGAGATTTTAGGTATTTTAAAATTGAAAATATTTTTTGGAGGTGGCCACCAAATGCACCTCCAAACCTCCAAATTTTGAGAGCCAAATCCAAATCTCCATATTTGGAGGCTCATTTGGAGTGTGGTTAGAGCAAATTAAGCCTCCAAATATGGAGATTTAGATTTGGCATTCCAAATTTGGAGGTTTAGAGGTGCGGTCACCTCTAAATTGGGGTGGTAAGCGAACCGAGCTGCTCGAGCTCGTCTCGGTTGGAGCTCAAGCTCACGAGCCTGATATTTTTCATTTAGGGTTTTTAGGGGTTGATCACAAAATTGTAGCCTAAATGAGCCTTGCTCACGAGCCTAAACGAGCATAACCTTGTATTGATTAATGTTCTGATTATACAAAAAGTCGAGCCGAGCTTTAACCGAGTTTTTTATAACACAAACAATCCGAACTTGAACACAAACTTTAGTTTGAGCAGAGCTGAGCTTGAACATGTTAAAGCTCAGCTCGTTCGACTTGTTTACCACCGCTACCTCCCAAACACCTTTTCACTTTTAAAATGCTTAAAATCTCCTCTAAACACATTTAAAATTCCTTTTATGTTATTTTTTATTTTATATACTAATTACTTCAACGTGTATAGCTAATATGTTTTTAACAAAAATGGTATAATTGGAATTCACAATGAGACTAATATTAAATTATTATAGAATTAATTTTTAATTATATTGAAAACATAATTCTTAAACAATTAAATATATGGGGATCTGCATTATATTAAGTGAAAAATATCAAACATGTAGTTTCCTTTGGGGCGGGTTAAATAGATCCCACATATGCTTGAGTGTTCAAGGATTATGTTATTTTATTTAATTTAAAAAATTGCTAATTTAAAAATAATTCCGAAACCATTTAATATTAGAATCATTTTAAAGTTTTAACGAGACATTTTTAATGATAATTTTTGATAAAAATGGATTAATATTAATAATATTTATTAATGAGTTTTGATATAATATTAAAAATAATATTAACGATAAAAAAATGAAGGGTGATGGTTGGAGTGCAACCCACTTTAAAAAGGAATCTCCTCCAAATATAAAGGCTTTGTCCTCCATATTTGGAGGATTGCATTGGAGATGCTCTAATAATATTAGGATTCAATGATTCATGGACCATTTTATTTATGTGATGGGTTGTGACTGTGAGGAGACATTTTTTTTATTTGGGATTAACTATGATGTTTATGTTTGTTGACAGTTTTGCCTTGGTATCATGTTCTAATCAAGTGTTTTTATTACTCTTACATGTCATTCTTGGTTTGGTGAGTGTTACTTTGGCAGTTAGCTACTTTCATTCTGTGTAATTGAGAGTGCTGATTGTATGTCATGTCATCAAACGATTTTTTGAATATTGCTCCAGTCAATTTTAGTTTATGAAGGATGCTGCATTAGGAGTGGATGAGCATACTTATTGTTTGTTAAGTCAATTAGTCAGTGGCCTTTTGTGTTCAGATGTATCATTCTAAGGCTGCGTTGGGTTGCACGATTGCAAAATTGATTTTAGACAAAAATTGGGTTTAAAAATGATTTGTAGGAAGCTGCATCTTCACAACTTTTGGAAAACTCAGGTTTCGGGTACTTTCTTCACATAAATCTGTCAACTTTTGGCCCTAGTTTTTCTGTTTGGAAACGGGTTGAGAAAAGTAACTTTCTGCAAAACCAAAAGCTACCGAAATCCATTTCCAAATGGAGCCTAAGTGTCAATAGGTGGACCTCTCGATTTTTAATTCTTGTCATGAGGCTTAGTAAACAATGGTGCATCGTGTGAATTTGGATGTAGCAGCACTTTGTATTTAAGTGTTGTTGTCATATGTTTAACTTAGATAAATTTATTATGTAGTTATGCGGAGGGTGATGGATTTAGTGGTGTTTTTGTTCTCTGGTGGCTTGGGATTAACTTTTATTTTTGACAAACCGTGAAACATTTTTATCTACGAGTTTGTATAAAATTTTGGCACAATATGTAATTTGCAGAACATGATTTCTTATCTTAAATATTTATATTTCTGTCTGTTTTGATGAATTAATGTCTCATCTTTACTTCATAAGATAGCAAGTATAGGATATTGTTTAGTATAACACTTGAAACCTTTACTTCACTTATCTAACTGTCTGCTTTTCATTCATTGCCTTTCTGCCATAACGTTAGTGTATTTTTTTCATAGTGTTCGACATTTAACCTATTCTGGACCCATCAGAGAGTATGCATTTGAGTATTCTATCAGCATTCGTGTTTCTTTGATGTCTGTTTTTCCCCTTCTTGGATGTCATGTTGAGATGCTTTCCTGCTTCTGATATTTAGAAGCTAAATGATTGCCTTTCTGTCATAGTGCGTGCTTATGTGTGTCCTTCCTGTAGAACACGAGGGAAACTGCTCATGCAATTCGAAAGTTACCTTTGGCCAAGGCCAAGAGGTATCTTGAGGATGTCATTGCACACAAGCAAGCTATTCCCTTCAGACGGTTCTGTCGTGGTGTGGGTCGTACTGCACAAGCAAAAAACCGTCACTCAAACGGACAGGGTCGCTGGCCTGTGAAGTCTGCCAACTTCATTCTGGACCTGCTCAAGAATGCTGAAAGTAACGCAGATGTCAGTGCATGTCTTCTTTTTTTAAATTTTCCAGGAAGGATCTGATTTTGAATATCATTACTACTTCCGGCCGAATAAACATCGTGTGATAATGCAGATGAAAGGTCTGGATGTTGATGGGCTTTTCATATCCCACATCCAGGTGAATCAAGCCCAAAAGCAGAGACGCCGAACCTACCGAGCTCATGGAAGAATCAATCGTATGTGACCCGCCTTAGTTGTTCTTCAGGTTTTGATGTTAGTCATGTCTAATTGACAATATAATTCTTTTTATGACAGCCTACATGTCATGTTCTTCAGGTTTTGATGTTAGTCATGTCTAATTGACAATATAATTCTTTTTATGACAGCCTACATGTCTTCACCTTGTCACATTGAATTGATTCTGTCTGAAAAGGAAGAACCAGTGAAGAAAGAGGTTAGTTTGATGAGGGCCTGAGAAGTGATTCTTGGATTCTCAGTTGCTGATGTTGGGAATGCCATTTCAATATTTTGAACTGTCTGTTTTTTTTTGTTTTTTGACAGCCTGAAACGCAGTTGGCTACCCGAAAGCCGAAGAAATCTCAAGTTTTGCAGAGTGGTGCTTCTTCTTAAGCGTTTGTGTAGAGTGGGGTTTTGGACTTGGTGTTCCTTGCTTTTTTTGTTATAAATCTGCTTTGGATGTGATGGATTTACCATAGCCTAAGGGAAGTTTTTTTATATAGGAAAACTCTGTGCTTGTGCTTAAGCTAGAAACTGCTTATCCCGCGAATCTGGAATCTGGAAATCGCGAATCTGGAAATCTGGAATCTGGAATCTGGAAATCTTAAATCACAGTTGATAAATTATGGGCGACAATATATTTAGCCAAGTATTCTATGGATTTCACATTATTGATGAATGTGAGAGGTTAATGTGTGCTCACGTCACTAGATGAGGTTAACTTTCTTTGTTGTTTGTTTATAAAAGAAAATAGTTATTATGCACGTGTCAGCACGAGATACGACATTCCTGGTTATATATAATAATAATAGTAGATATAATAAATTTTTAATAATCATTAAATAAATCAATACATACACTTGTTTATTGTATGGTGTATAATGTATGAAAAATATGTTTTATGCAATATTAAAAAAAAGTGTTTCAAGTATAATTTAATACGATATCAACGACAAGTTTCCATTAAAAAAGAGAGTAAAAGAAACATTTCACGCGTATTAGTTCAATCACAAAATTAAAGATCCATTCCAATGAAGAATCAATATATTATGGATTTAAGAATGGAACCCTCCAATTTCACAAGGTATTTCGTGAGGGTGCCAAGCAGCAGGAAATCTATGGACGATCGAATACATACTTGGATAACCTTACT
Organism: Acorus calamus; assembly: GCA_030737845.1. NCBI lineage: Eukaryota > Viridiplantae > Streptophyta > Magnoliopsida > Acorales > Acoraceae > Acorus > Acorus calamus. The sequence continues at coordinate 20,031,482 of CM060858.1, read as the reverse complement.
TTTGGGCCTTGACACCCAAAATTAAAAAAAAAAAGGTTTTAGTCTCGGATTAATTTATTTAATTTACACTCATGTTAAGATTATAAATACATGTATCTAGTTTTGAAGAATAATAGCACAATGATATAACAATGATATAAGTATTCTCGTCTATTTAAAAAAATTAAGAGAAAAATGTATATATATAGCCACCTCAAATATTGCAAATATCTATATGGATCTCTTATTTTTCTTAAAATCCATATAACCCTTGATTTTACGACTTTAATTGATCTACTCCCCTACCATCAACAGGCTGAAACTAGGATGTCGTTAAGTTAGTTACAGATGATTAAATTATCATATTACCTCCATTTATTTCACCCAAATCACCTCTTTTTTACCCAAACAATTTTTTTTCCATCAAAATAAGTTGAATGCTCTCCTTTTCAATCATCCACAATCCCAATACTAAAAAATATGACAGGAGAGAGAAAGAATGCTCCGATTCAGTTGTTTTGTATAAGTATGGATATTTTTGTCATTTGTAAGTTTTTTTTTATGTCAGTGGGCTATATGAATATGTATATTTCTATTATAGACGGCAATTTAACTCATAGAGCTATATGTATAACCAGAATAAAAATCAGAGTGTTTTCTGGATTTAAAAAAAAATGAAGGGTGGATATGGAAATTCGTAATATCTGAGGGGGCTATATGTATTATTCCAAAAAAATAATTTTAAGTAACTTTTAATCCTTTATTTTTAGGTCATGAAACTTTTAACATATAAAAAACATCTCTCTACTGTTATATTTTTTTTTCTATGCTTTAATATTATCATTTTATGTATTTTTCCTCCCTTAAATATCTTTTGGTTATGTAAACTCTAAGCCCATGTTTAGATCGGGTATAAGACCCCGGATAAACCCGGATAAAAAATTTCACCCGTTTGTTTACCCCGGATAATCCCAGATAAAGTATGCTAGAATAAACCTAGATAAAGTGGCATATGGATTCCAATCAACCCCTGGAATTAAAGTTATCCAAGGTTATTCCACCCAAAGAATATGTGGGCCCACTGTCAAATCAACTGTCATCACCTCTTATAAATCACCTGTCAAATCAACTATCATTACTTTTTTACCTTTTATAAATCCTTATCCATACTTTATTCACATTTTACCCAAACAACAAAATATTTATTCTTACGTTTACTAACGAGAATAATTCAAAATACAACCAAACACAAAATCATTTTATCCTTATTTATACTCACTTATGCTTGAATAAATCTATACCCTAGCCCCCCGTTTGGATAGCGGAATTGAGTTATTCTGGATAGATAACTATGCCAGTATAGATAACAAATCTACAAGAATAAAAGATTTTCTGTTTGGTTGTATTTTTTTTATTCTCATTAGAAAACGTAAGAATAAAGGTTGAGTTGTTTGTTTGATAAAGAATAAAATATAAATAAAGTGTAAAAAAGTTGATTTGACATGTGGGCCCATTGATGTATAAGAGGTGTTGATAGGTGATTTGATGTGATGAGGTGTAAAAAGTTGATTTGACATGTGGGCCCGTAAGAATAGATAAGGTGAGTATAGCTTATCCTAGGGGTTGCTTAGAATTGTTATACTCTCTTATACTCGTTTAAACTGGCTTAGTAATACCAAGTTATACCCTTCAAACAAACAACTATTTTTCTTATCCATTCTTATACCACCCTTATACTCCCTTATTCCGTTACACAAACGGGGGGTAGAATAAAATCTATCCCCGTTCCAAACGGGGGCTAAAGCCCCTATTTGGTTGGGGAATAAGCCGAGTATATATGTGAATAAGTAAGAATAAAGCAAAAAATATGTTTGGATGAGTGATATAACATAGTATAAGTATGTTAAAATAAACTAATATAAAGTGGTATAGGGATTCAAACCAACCCCTGGAATTAAAATTATTTTAGGTTATTTCACCCAAAGAATAAGTGGATTCACTGTCAAATCAATTTTCATCACCTCTTATAAATCACATGTCAAATCAACTATTATTACTTTTTTACCTTTTATAAATTCTTATCCATACTTTATTCACATTTTACCCAAACAAAAAAAATTTATTCTTACGTTTTTCAATTAGAATAATTCAAAACACAACCAAACACAAAATCACTTTATCCTTATATATACTAGAATAATCATAAACATCAGAATAATTTAATTATTGAACCAAACATGGACAATATGCATCGGTTATCGGTAGGCGGTTGAACAAGAAATTGTCTTTTGGGATACTTGTACACTATAATCTTTCATTATACATTATTATGTATATGTGTGTTAAATAATTTGAATAACAAACTGCATCCAGGATTCTCGTACCTGTACCTTGTTGTGTAAAACTGTACATTGTTATGCATATGTTTAAATTTAAATAAATTAAACAATAAATTGCTTCTCAAATTCTCAAATACCGTTATTGAACTTATACATGGTTATGTAAACTTGTACATTATTAATAGTGTACACTTAATATGTAATAAGTGTAAATTTTTACGTAACAAAAGGTTATTTTAAAAAAGAAAAAACTTATATATATATATATATAGGGCTGGTAAACGAGCTGAACAAGCCAAACTTCACCCTGCTCAGGCTCGGCTCGTTTATTTTGAGGCTTGGCTCGTTTACGAGCTTAATTTTCTGTTCAAGCTCGACTCGTTGGGCTCGTGAAAAGCTCAACTGAAGCTCGGCTCGGCTCGGCTCAGGCTCGTTAAAAGCTAGTTTTTTTTTTTGGCATTTTAAAAATCAATTTTCATAAATTACAACATCTTATACATGTTCAAAATCCACATTAATAAACATCATATTAAAAAAATAAAAAATAAACATATTCAAAAATCAAAATTCATCACCTTGAACAACTCCAACAGTCAACACCAAAAATAATTGATAATAGATAACAGTCCACACTAATAAACATAAACATTCCACCGACTCCATTGTCCTCACTAATAAACAATCCAGTGAGTCCACACTAATAAACAAACATATTTGATAATAAATAACAATCCACACTAATAAACAATACAGTTAATCCACACTAACAAACAGTCCACACTAATAAACAAACATATTTGATAATAGATAACAGTCCACACTAATAATGAGTCCACACTAACAAACAATCCACACTAATAATCTGCTGCAAAGTATACTTGTGATGCATAAAAAGATGCCAAAAAATATAGTTATGAACCAAACATCATACTAGATGAAAAAATAACACAAATAAGATTTCGTCCTTACCAACTCCAGATCCCAACTCGATAATAGATTAATAGATCGGCTCCTGATTATGTCTGTGTTATTTGAGAAGCACTCATTTAGTAACTCTGCTCCTGGCCACACCAACTGTCCCGTAAGATTGTAATCAGCTGCCACACATATTGTCAGTATCAATCGTATAAGATAATAAATCAGATGAAAAGAAGATAACTGGTCATTTGAATCATATGGTATTTTGTCTATAATAGATTACCTGGCAGCCTAGGAGATAAGATAATTATACTGTCAAAATCTATCTCTCCTACTCTTCTATATCATTAGAATTGTAAAATTATTCTTTTTGTTTTTTTCTAGTAGTTGTAAGGTACCTTTATGCATCTTGTAATACCAGACCTTTGGTTCACTTTTGTGTTTAATCAACTTATCAAAATGAATATTTACCTTGAAAAAAATTATCATCTGATTATTGTTAAAAATTTAAGGATCATAATTAAAGGTAATCCCAACCTCGATTAACATATTAAGCATAATAGATATTGCGAACACGAAACATATGTTCAACGATATATCAAGACATCTAATACACATTACATCAAGAAACTAAACTGCCAACAAACAATTTCCAATGCTAACCCACTTATACACAAGACAGAGTATGAAGAATAGAAAATAAAGAAGAATATGTCATTTCAGGATTTCGAAGGGATCTACCACTGATGTGGCTTCAAGCACTAAGAAGAAATAACAGAGGAATGAAAGAAAACTAGTGTCAAAAAGCCAATAAGAGATGTCTATGTCTTGAGTATATATCCACCTAGTATAATGATTCCATCATACTCCCTCTTCCACTCTAAACACACATAATAAAAGAAGAAATCATGGATACAAGCAATGTTAAACGTGCACAAATATATCAATGTCCATGTGGAAGAACTACAAGGCAACGATTAGCAAATACGAGTGATCTCTCCGCATTATACAATGTTGATTCAAATAAATGAGTTTCAAATTTCTACCGTTTTGGAGCAACGGCATCAGCCTCATCGAAGAAGATTATGCTTGGTGATGCTAAGCGAGGTTTCTGAAAAGTTCTGCGCAACAAGGATTCTCCCTCCCCAACATATTTTGAATTAAGTTCTGCACCTCTGCATAGTTCAAGATCAAACTTAAAAAACAGACAATGAAATATTAATTACACCACCACTTGTTTTATTGAAAGCTCTGAATTTAATCTTTGGGATTATTCCTTCTCATGTACAAATATAAATAAAAAATTTAAGCACTCTGTTAAAAAAAAGTAGGGGAAAAAATCCTAAATCAACAAAGCTATAACAATGGAATCCAGTAAAAAATAAAAAAACCCTAGATCTACAAAAAAATAAACCCTAGATCTACAAAATAAATCAACAGATCTACAACAAATAAACCATAGATCTACAAAAATAAGTCCTAGATCTACAAAATAAATCAACAGATCTACAACAAATAAACCCTAGATCTACAAAAAAAAATAAACCCTAGATCTACAAAATAAATCAACAGATCTACAACAAATAAACCCTAGATCTACAAAACATAAACCCTAGATCTACAAAATAAATCAACAGATCTACAACAAATAAACCCTAGATCTACAAAAAATAAACCCTAGATCTACAAAATAAAACAACAGATCTACAACAAATAAACCCTAGATCTACAAAAAAATAAACCCTAGATCTATAAAATAAAACAACAGATCTACAACAAATAAACCCTAGATCTACAAAAAATAAACCCTAGATCTACAACAATGGAGGGACTATGACGAACCTTACCAGGTTCATCGCCGAGACACGTCGAGGAGGGTGAGCGCAGTCGGGGTTGCCGAGAGATTACACCGAGAGAGAGAGAGAGAGAGAGAGTCGAGACGCCAAGAGAGGGATCGGCAGAGATGGGTCGTTGGTCGGCTAGGGTTTCGATTGATGAGAGATTGAGATTTGAGAGTGAGAGGATCTGTTTTGGGTAGACTAGTCGGGTGGTTGGGCTGGGTGGGCCTGGACATTCGGGTAGACAAGTCGGGTGGTTGGGCTGGGTGGGCCTGGGAATTTGGGTAGACTAGTCGGGCTGGGCTAACACAGTACCACTAGTGGGCTGGTAAACGAGCTCGGCTAAGCTCGGGCTCGGCTCGTTTAGAAACCGAGCTTTAAAATTTGCTCAAGCTCGATTCGTTTATCTAATCGAACGAGCCTGAATGAGCTTTAACCGAGCCGAGTCTGAGCCGAGCTCGAGTTGCTCGGTTCGTTTACCAGCCCTATATATATATAGGGACGTGATTGCGTGCGGCGAACGGCGGGTGCGGCAGCGATCACGGGTCCATCGCATCGGACGGTCGGGGGCGATTCATCTCGACCGTTGGATGCGATGGACCCGCGATCGAACGGCCCACGTCGCGGCCGCACCTGCCGTTCGCCGCACTCAATCATTTTCATATATATATATATATATATATATATATATATATATATATATAGGGAGAGGAGAATGAAACATTTTTATTTCAATTATGAATCAAAAGAACACGTGGTAGTTTAAAATGAGAGGAAACAGAGAAGAGAAAAACAAAACAACAAAATACAACAGAACCAATACCACATGTGGGAGAGATACAAGACAGTGAGCTCAGCTGAGAGACTTCGTAATTGTCAAAATAAAAAATCTAAGAACATAAAAATAAATAATTAAAAAGAGGTTAAATGCATATTATCCTTTGAAAGTTAACATGTATTCATATGACCCCCCATTTCATCGAATATCATATAACTATCTAAATTGTTGCATTATATGCATTTAACCCCCTCATTTCATGGATATTCATATAACCACCCGAATTGTTGCGTTCCCGTGTCACGTCTTAACTGGCCAAATAAAAAATTAGGTAAAGCTATTTTCACTATCTAGCTTATTTTAACCACAACCCTCTTAAAACCACCTCTCATCATTTTAAATTTTTCTAAAACCTCTACCTTATAAATACCCCTAAATTGAGCAACCATTAGGGGTGCAACTTGGGTAGATTGAACCCGACCCAACCCGGTTCATGGGCGGGTTTGGGTTGGGGTTTTTCTCTATTGGGTTCAACCCGACCCGAACCCGAACTAACCCGAACCCAATTTGGGTCGGGTTTGGGGGTTCAACCCGCGGGCTCAACCAGAAGCCGACCCCCAGGTTAACAAATGTTATGCTGCCATAACAACATACATATATCTAAAACCCTAAATTCCTAAAATACAATAAACAATTATACAAATTAGAGCATCACTATGTTTGTTGTGTTCGGGTTAATTATCATAGATATTCACTTTTAATTATTTGTATATAAGGTTTAATTAATAATTAATTAGAGTTTGTTGTGTTGTTTATTAAATATTTTTTTATGATATTTTAGATGTTAAACCCGAACCCGACTTGAGGCCGAATTCAACCCGAATTCAACCCGAACCCGACCTGAACCCGCGGGTTGAGGTCAGGTTCGGGTTCAGGTTGAACCCTTCGGGTTGGGCTCTTTGCAACGCGGGTTAAAGTCGAACCCGACCCGAACCCGACCCAACCCGCCCAAGTTACACCCCTAGCAACCATACCCACCACCTACCTATTGAAATCAACTAAACCTCTCTCATCTCTCATTTTTTTCCGTTCTCTTCCCTCCCCCTGTGTTCTCTTGCGGACGCCGTGAGGAAGCCGGAGAAGATTGAGTTTAACAGGTTGTTTAACATTTTGATTTCAATGGCTTGTTTTTTTAGTATAATTGACTTTCCATGTTTGGTCCAACCAACTGCAACTGCTATATGGGGTTCTGTAGGGTAAGGCATCAAATGTCAAAGACCTTGTCACTCATTCTTCATGTGTGTGTTGGTCAACCATATGGAGGAATCCATATGTATGATTACTTTTTCCCAGGTATTTGGCTACACATAGTCGACCATATGCCCATGAAATCAACTCCAGTGGATTTTAAAATTAGCAGACCAATTCTTTTAGGAACTTAAAACTCAGTTCGACCATGCGTTGTCAACCTGATGAAGGTATTTCGAGTATGATTCGCCTGTTAAAAGATACATAATCGATCTATCTTTGTCAACCTAAGAAATTATAGTCGACAAGCCTTTGTCAACCGGAATAAGTATACTCGACAGATGGGGGTCATATGTTGCACATGAAGGTCGACTAAGTATAGTCGAACTAGGCTTCCGAAGTCAACCAATTCCCATCGCATAGTCCCAATTGTATAATTCACACTTGTTTCCATCTTGAGCCAAATTTTTTTATATTCCTTTTCAGAGATTAATGTTCGAATAGATCTTCCACTGCTATTCTAAAAAGTTTAAATTTCACATGGTTTCTATGTTAGATTTTGGTATTTCAAATAATACTACAATTTAGTAAACTATAGTGTTTATTTTTATTTCACTTAGAAAATTAAAATGAATGCTAAATGAGTAAAAACAAACATTAATTATTAGCATGTTATTAAACACTAACATACATAGCTTAAACTCAGTTCGATCTGTCATTGTCAACCCGAGAGAGGTTATCCGACAAGGCTTTGTCCACCAAACAAGAGGATCTTCGATAGATTAGTGTCATGCATTGCATTCCCTGTCCGACATAGTTCCATCGAACTAGGATTCCATAGATTACCAATGCTCGTCGAATGGCTCCAACACGGATGCCGAATTGAACGTCACCCTCTCCAGTGGGGCGTTGGAGGTGGTCAGCAAGACAGTCGAGGCGGAAGAGAGAGAGAGAGAGTTGGGAGAGAGAAAGGGCGGATGCCTTAAAAGACTTTCATTTGATTTGGGTGGTGGGATTTGTTAGTTTATTTGTGATGGGGTGGTGGGAAATATTGGGTAGTGAGATTGATTAATCAGTTATTTTAGGGTAGTGGGAAGTGTTAGGTAGTGGGATTAATGAAGTTTTTAAAAACAAAAAAAAAAAAAACTGATTTTTTAGTAATTTGGAGTAGTGAAACAAATAAGTATCCTAGTGGGAATAACATTGCCCTAAAAGTGAAGAATTGAATAAAATTGGAATTAATTTCTTCTGCGCAACCAATCGACATACGTTCCTTTCTTCACTGTCAAGTCTCCTTCGATGAGACGGGAGAAAAGAAAGAGAAGATGATGTTGGGAGGCAGAAATGGAGGGTTGGAGAGCCTCCCGAAAGAACTCCTCCACGAGATCCTCTCCAAGCTCGGCGTGATTTCCCTATGTTCTGCATCCCCTGTTTCAAGGACCCTCCGTTCGTCCGTCACTCGTGCCCTCTCCACGATCTCCACTCTTGACCTCTCTGTGAGATTTCCCCCCCACCTCCGATTCTTATTTTTCCATGCACTTTAGTTTCAGTTATGCATTTGTTGATATGGGTTTGTTTCAATCACGCAAAAGTTTCGTTTTTGATTTTCGTCGATGATTTTTTCAAATGGGTTTTTTTAATTGTGGCTTCTTTTGGTTTTTGTGACGATTAGTTGTTCTCTGTGAATTGGGTCTTTGTAAGCATTGTTTGTTCTTTATTCGGCATGTGAAAAGACTGCTTCATCATCAATAATTTGTTTTTTTGAATATTTTTTTGAGGTGGATCATGTAGACCCTTGTTTTTTTTTCCCCTTCAAATATCTATATGGGGAAGAGATGTATGTTATGAACTTTCATCTTTTTTGGACTCATTAACTAAACTTGTACTTGTTTGTTAGGAAAATAAACAAGTGAACAAGGGATGGGCATGCTTATTCCTAAAAAAACATGTGGCAAAGTTTTATTTTGGAATTCTTTCATTGAACTTGAAGATGTTGAAAAGGCTGAACTTTTGAAAGTTTGATTTCTTTATGTCAATGTCCTTTTAAATATCCGCCTAATCTTCCTTTATGAGTTGTTCCCGTCTCATTCTAAAAATCGGCACCGGTTTAAGATGTCTTCAGCAACATTTTAATAAATAAATGCTAAAACTTAAAAAAATTCCTTATTTTATATAAAAAACATTCCATTATTTGAAAACAATATTCAAAGATTCGTATTGTATGTCAACTAGTTTGATATTCTGTACAAAAACCTTCGGATGGAGATTCTAGTTAACATGGCCATGTTGTTGTGGGTCCCTTGTCTCTGTTTTTTTCCTCTACTAGTTCTATTCAGTTTTGTGTTTCTGTTTTAAATTCTTGGATATATGTGTATATATCCACATGGATGCAATATACTTTGAAGGTCACTCTCACTCCTATTTGAGCTTCACATTGTTCGTGTCTGCATGACAGTAACAAGATGTTCTATTTTGCAAGAATTCTCTCCTTATTATTCCACTTTCTTGAATTAAGTTTCTCAGAATTTTTGTCTTCCCTGTTGATTTATGTCATCTTCGTTGGATACTCTATTTTGCAGGAATTCTCTCCTGATGTACAGATTCTAAGCCAGATTCTCAATGATAATATTGTCCTCAAAAGTCTTACTCTTGACTGTTGGCGGTTATGTGATGTCTCGATCACCATTTTTTCCAGACAGCACCTTGTAGAGCTTGTTTTGCTGAGGTGCACCCTATTCTCATCAAGGATTTTCACGGCAATTGGAGAAAACTGCCCTAATCTCAGGTGTCCTTCATACTCTTAAACAACCTTGAGTTTATTTGATTTGTGAAGTTTTCAAAAAAAAAAAAAAATTCTTGAATGTGATGAATATCTTCTATTGATTTTGATTCTATTAATGTTTCAAATAGATAATGCATCTGCTATGGTACAAGAGATTAAGTTTGTAGTGCAATCACCCACCAGTCTTGTAATTTCTCCTGTCTATGTTCTCTCCTCTCTCATACCGCAGCCTAATTTATCCTTCTGATGTGATACAACCACCCAATAATTCTATCTCTTGTCTTCCAATTTCAGTTTGTTTGTTTTTTTAGTTTCACTCAAACTGCTTATTGTCCCTTCTTGTTTTCCTCGTTGATTAACTGGCCACCATATTACCCTATTTACAAAGTAAAGCAGATGCTTAATATATAATCTGCAAATCCTAATGTTACAAACTTACAATACCAGATCATTTAACCCTAGTTTTATGTAAACTCTGATTCCAAATCAAATTACCTTTTCTCTGTCAATCTACCAAGTTCTAGGGCTAATGCAGTAATGCTGTCTGAGGGTTCTTGCTAAGCATTGGAGGTTTTTCATTGTAAGTTGAGGTGGTGGTGGGGATTTAGAAGATGGGGAATAAAATGTCTTTTAAACTTGATGATATGGAAGAGGAAAGCATGGAATTTTGACATTGGTGTCAATAGAACCATGAGAGGTAGTGGCATGGACTTCTGATGTGACTTTGTAGGACTATAGTGGGATTAACTATTAAGAACCTCATTTAAGAGACTATGGGGAATCACAAAAGGCAAGCATATGGCCTTTTAAAGCAGGAGACATGGGTGAGAACCATATATGTGAGAATCATAGTTAACTGAACTTCATGAAGACTGTGTATCAGATGCATTTATGTGAGATGCAGATTTCATACCCAAACAAACTATCTCGGTAAGAATGGATTATCATGAACTTAATAATGCAGGCCAGATATGATTAAGGAATATGGGTAAAAGAGTGACTATAATAGATTTCTAGAATTATGAGGTGCTTTAGGTCATGAAAACAAGTCAAACTGTACTCTAACCAAGTGTGAAGGGCGATTCAGATAGACTCAGTTATTGGTAGTTGGTATGAAGAGTCAAGGGCCAGCATTTGGACATTGACTCATTAATGAATAACCATTGATAGTAAGGGTTGTTTAAACTTCAGGCCATCTGTACCCATTACCATATAACTGTATGGCGTATGCATAACAGATAACACAACATAAGCTGCCCATAGCTCAATGATTTGACAACAAAATTTCAACTATACTTGTCTAGGAATTCAGGTGAGCCTAGGGCCATGCCCCTAGGCGAGCCTAGTTTTTTGGTCTGGTGCCTAGCTGCCTAGGCGCACCTAGCCGATGCTTAATTGACATATGTTTATATATAATATACAAACTTATTGATATATAGAATTATGTATCAATTCTATATATCATAATTCATATGATATATAGAATCATTAACAATTCCGACTTTAGCTCAGTGGTAGAGTGGATTGTAGTTGTTAGTTGTTAAAATGGTTTCTAAATATAGAATTATGGATTGAAACACAGCGATAAAATTAAGTGATATAAACTAGTGTTAAGTTGTATTCGGGTTCTTTAAACCTATCGGATCTCAATACCTAAGAATGGAAGAGAGATATTACAGCAAATCACAAGAGTCTAGGTTATAAAAACTATGTGACTGGTTGCATCAATATAAGTGAGTTTAGAAGTTTCGTAAGTCATAGAGTCAGGATTGTTTAACCGCATCCTCTTGTTTGAATTAATAATAAGTAGGCAGATTGGGTTAAATTTGATTCCCAGGGTGTTATTAGTTGCAATCTGGGATATAGAACTTCTTTCATCATTTCTATTCTAAAAGTTAATCATTATCATATTGAGTTTTCCAGTATTAGTGTTACAAGGTATCTTTTCTAGAGTCTACCAAAATAGTACCAATTTCTTGGAAAACAAAGTGGAATTACCAATCCAGAGGACTTTGGATTCTGAAGCACCTGAATTTCTTAAACAGTAAAACCATTCCTTTTAGAGCGAATAAATCCAAATGGAGAGGGCTTTTCTTCTTTTTGACGGGGTATGCTACATTCGAATTCAACACATCTTGGTTGCAAGCATTCTTGTCAACCACTAAGCTATGTGTCTGAATACTATTCATTGCTCACTCTTCCGAATAGTTTATATGACAGCTTCATCCATGTGATTTGGGAACTTCCTAATTTTTTAGATCATGTGAAATGGCTTTCTGTTTGGCTTGATGATTGAATCTTCTTGGATGAGCTTTCTCATACCATTTGCACAGGAGGTTATCAACATTCTCATATTGCCTGTAAATGAGAGAGAAATTACTGCCTCCTCCATTTGACATTTTTAAGTGTCTGTACTCCAAAACCATGGATGAGAGATGCTTCCTTGTAGTCGTTTGTGAGGACTATTCAAACTCAAACATTTGAGTCATTTAGGACATCATAATCCTCAGCTGGGTTTTGAGGCTTCTCTTCACTATTTAAAGGGAATGGGGAAGGCCTAATTCGATTGAAGCACCGACTGGGGTTGCTTTGTTGTTGTTGCCGTTGATTTTTTTTTTTTTTTTTTTGGGGGGGGGGGGGGATGACTGTGGCTGCATGGGCATGTACAGTAAAATCCAGTAGTAATGTCACTGCAGAGGTGGGGAAACATATTAGAATGGGATGCTTCCTTGAAGGTCAGAAATTTATTTATGGATGGATGAAGTAAGAAAATTAGCAACCTTTTGTGCATAAAGGCGGCACACATAGGTGGGATTTCATAAAGGAAGTGGATTCCAGAGGCAGGCTTGCTAAGCTGGGAATGGTATCTGGACATGTGCCAATATGTTTTCTTCGTATTGCTTCTTTTTCTTCACTAAGTCTGTAGTCTTCGTCTTTGATTTTTTTCCCCTATACACCTGCTCATTATGGAGCAATTAAACAAAGAGGACATTGCAGCCAAGAAAATATTTAATGGCATTTGTTTATTTTTCTAAATTGTTTAGATGTCACATATACATGTTTTTATATTTCTTGAATTTTTTTCATTTCAAAGTTAAAATACATTGAGTGCAGTGAAGTAGCATTTCAAATGATGTTTCTTTAAATGACTTTATTTATTTTAAATCTTTTACAGACTGCTGACAATGGAGATGGCATGTGACTTTGATCACGAGCTACCTCACTCTATTGGGAAACAGATTGTGGAAATGCTCAAAGGATGCATGTATTTGGAGGTAGTACATTTTGTTTTACACCCTTAAATCTTTTTAATAGACAACTTTCTTTACTGACAGTTTTCATCATTCATTTTTCTTCTGCAGCATCTGTCTCTGAATTTCAAGAAACATATTTTGTCTCCTGTTATTTTTAATTCCCTTGACCTCACCCACATCCAAAACCTGAAAGTGCTGCAGTTGAATCCCACATCTGAACAACAGATTACATCACTCATGCAGAGCCAAAGAATGTACACAAACAAAGGTTCATTTCCAGCCAAAGTTTGCAACCAAGTTTCTGTGAAGACCATGTATTTGAATTTGCAGTCCTTATCACTAGTACTGAATAGAATAACAGACAAACTTATCATATCCATCACCAAAAATCTCCCCCATCTGATCGAGCTATACCTTGAAGACAGACCTGATTTGGAGCCATGGATGGACCAAGACTTGACGAACCACGGGCTTCTTTTACTATGCTCCTTGGAATATTTAACTCGCCTCTCACTCACAAGAAGCAAACAGTATTATCCAGCTACCTTTAAATGGGTGAATGACATGGGCATTTTCTTCCTCGCCGAAACATTCAGAGGCCTCCAGTCAGTCAAGATGGCCGGTTTCTCTAGAGTTACTGATGCGGGGTACAGTTCAATCCTACAGTCATGCAGTGGTTTACAGAAGTTTGAGATCATCAATCCGGTCCATTTATCAGACCTCACTTTTCACAATGTTGTTGGTGCTGCATCTTCTCTCATTGAAGTCAGAATAGCTTGCTGTGATATTATAACTGACGATACAGTTGAGAAGCTTTCCACATGTAGAAACTTGGAGGTGTTGGACCTATGGGGTTGTAAAAGCATTGGGAGCTATGGACTGGGTTCAATTGCGAATCTTGAAAAATTGACTAAACTGAATCTTTGTTGGACTGCTATCACCAACAGCGACTTATCATTCATTGGCAACGCAAATGCACCCATCTCATCTCTGTGTCTGCGTGCATGTAAGAGAGTTTCAGATGAAGGCATAGCTTCCCTGCTTCGTGGAAAAGGCACGATCAGCAAAACTTTGGTAAGCTTGGATTTGGATTTCATCGAAGGACTTTCAGATCGAGCGATTTTCACAATCGTTGAGTTCTGCAGAGAGATTACCGATCTCTGTGTTCGGTGTTGTTTCTCCATTACTGATGATTCTATTGAAGGTTTGGGTAGGATGGAGGGATTCGAAGGCAAACAAAGTCCCCTTAGAAGGCTTGATGTCTACCGTTGTCGTAGGTTGTCTCACGATTCCTTGAAGATGCTGAGGAGGCCTTACTTTCCTGGTCTGCGATGGATTGGCGTTGGACAAACTGGTTTATCTTCGGCCAAAGGCGAGGATGGCCTGTTGGAGATTTCTGGTGATCGGCCGTGGCTTCACATTTGTTCAGATGGTTGTGAGATGGGTTGTAGTGATGGGTGGCAGTTCCCTCATCAACTCTGAAGTACATGGGGTTTTTTGGGGAGGGGATGGTTAGTTTCACATTGTGCGAGGTATTGATGATCTTTTATCTCTCTCTGATTTTTTTGGTTGCAAGGCCCACGAAGGGCAGGTAGATCATTGAGCATAGTGCCCACAACCCAACACACTTCAACATAAAATACTCCCCATAGTTGGGGTAGGCAGGGATTGAGCCCTGGTCGTCCTGGAGGACAAGGTGCAACTCTTCCACTCCCCCCATCGAGGGGCATGTATTGATGATCTGTTTAGTTTGACTAGTGGGGATACATGGATTTGGATACATAATTTGACACTATAGGGCTTTGGTTTTGGTTTCGATTTTGATTTTTATGTTTTTAATTGCCAATGGAGCGTTTGGAAATTGGAATTGTATGAAAATGTCAACCTCAACTCTTAAATTGTGGGGTGTAGTCTTATAACATGGAGTTGTTACTTTGCAGTCATGGCAGTCTCATCTCATTTTACTGGTGATATATGGTTCATCTTTTTTTTTAATTTTTTATGAGTATATTTTACATTTTTGTTTTATAAAGGTACATAATCATTAACATGCAGTATGAGGAAGACTTGCGGGGGCGTCAGGGAAGCCGCTACGGGTGCGATCCATGGAAGAACTTTGAGAGGTGGCACGGCGAATGAGGAAGAAAAAAGACAGGAGCAAGACATGAAGGGTGTGGTTCTCAGTCATACCAGCGGGAGCGTGAGCGATATGGCGGGCACACAATGATGGGTTCAATGTTCTATTTTGAGAACCTATGGGACGCGACGTGTATCAGGGAGTAGAGGGGCTCAAGAAGGGGCGGGGTAGAAACTTTTTCTACTCAAATGGGATTTCATGTTGAGCTACTGTACTTGATATTATGTCTCATAG
The DNA here is from genome assembly GCA_030737845.1 of Acorus calamus. Taxonomy (NCBI): domain Eukaryota; kingdom Viridiplantae; phylum Streptophyta; class Magnoliopsida; order Acorales; family Acoraceae; genus Acorus; species Acorus calamus. The sequence continues at coordinate 20,015,975 of CM060858.1, read as the reverse complement.
TAATATAATATATTCTATTTTTTGTGAGTTGTTTGATTTCTATTGCTCTGAAAGTTTGCTTATGTTCATATTGACCTCTTTTTTTTTTTCAAAATTCTATACAATCTCATGATTGTTTAAGTTATATTGATATACACTGCCATTAACAACTTGAATTGTGGTGTGGTTAACTTAATCATAAATGTGTGGTTAACTTAATCATAAATGATATTCATAAAAATAAGGGGCAGACATGTATCTTCGTAATCTTTCAGGGGATATATGAATATATATTTTTCAGGGTGACATTAACATAATATTCTAATAATATTCTTTCTAAACTTACAGTAATTTAACTCGGGGATTTTTTTTTTTTTTTGCTTAACCAAGAAACTTTCAAGGTGTTATATGGATTTTCAAGAAACACATGTGGGGGTATTGATATTAGTGAACTTTTTTTTCAGGGGGCTATATGCATTTTTCCCTTTTAAAAAAACTTTTAATCCCCCTCACGTGTTCTTGTGTTGTGTTAACTTGTATAAAATTTAAAAATCTATTCATGCATGCTCCAATTTTACTTCATTGGCACATAATACAGTTCCATGCTATCCAATTTTTGTACAAAACAGGGACAATTATATATGCTCTTGTATAAATAAAATTTTACGAAAAAAAAAAAATCTTAAGTTGCTCTATAATTCATATTTCTAGACGAATAAAACCATAAAAAGCAGGTCTCTTATTCCAGTATATATATATTTGAGAGATAATGGCAGACTGTTTATAATTGCCTAGTTAAGTCAATAAACACCTTCCACCTCTTTGAAAGATGAGGTCAATAAATCAAATCATGAGAGCACTATTCTTTAAAAATAAAAAAAAGAGAAGACATTGTTTATAATTTAATTGTACAGTGAATGTGCAAGGGTCACACATGTCATATTGAAAATTTGGAATGCGAGAGAGTGAAGGAAAAGAAAAAGAGTAATGATACACGCAGTTTCTTTTGCAGCCCGGGCTGCAGTCTCCACGTCAGATTGCAAAAAAATCTACCCTCTCTCCTTTACGTCAACGCCAGCCATGTCAGCCACTCTTTTATCGTTTTCTCCCAAAACGAAATTTTTGTTTCCCTTCAAAATCACTTATGGTAAAAAGAAATAAAACAAAATTCATTTTTTCATTTATTTTACTTTTGGCTTTGCTTCAGTTGGACATGCCTTTTTCTGTGCTGAACTGAAAAGTGAATTTTCATTGTTTGTGCTGCATTTTTGCTCAATATTTGAAGCATTGACATTTATATCCAAAACAGAAAGTAAGTATTTGTTTGTTTGTATTTAATTTTTCATGCGATCCAAGTGAGCATAAATTTTAATATCTACAAATCTTGACATTTCTTTTGTGGGAAGAAATGTGATTCATTTTTTTTAAAATCTTTTTTTGATTGGTAATATAAGATTTGTATTGCTTTGACTGGACAAAATGTACAATATTACATCCACAAGTTATAGAAGGGTATTGAGAGCCCTCATCAAAATAAGTTCACAAAAAGGCAATAGGAGAATAAGATAGCTCTCCCAATGAAATGAGGATAAAAACTATGAACTCCTCATGTAAATTGTTCCTGATTTGTCTTTTCATAGCAGCTCCTTTATGGTAGGTCATAGATCATGAATCTGATATATGGATGTTCCATTACTAGTTCGGTGAGATGCAAGGAGATCCGCCATGCTATGGACATGAGAGATCTTCCAAGATTGGAGCAATGCTAGATCCATTTGAAGCTTTCTTTGAATTAGCAGTGCTGTCCATGGGAGAGAACATGTACCCTTTAACCAAGCGATAGCTGTAGTCGAATCGGCTTCAAACCAAATCCTTGAAGCCCCAATTTGGAGATCCAGCTCTAATCCTAGTAATATGCTTTGGAATTCGAGAAGATTAATGGACTTGAGATTATTTTGACCTACAGCACCAATTATAAAATTCTCCTTTTCGTCACGAATGATGCCCCATATCCTCCTTTGTCTTCTGATAGAGAGCCGTCAGAGTTCACCTTAAGCCAGTTAGAGTCCGAAGGGATCCATTGGACTGGTTTTGAGGTCGTTGGAATATTAGAGATGGAGGTGCCATAGTTCTCTGCAACTTTGATTAGCTCAGGGGATATAGCAGCCTTCAAAACAAAGAACTGCAGCCTAATAGAGATCTCGGCCTTGATTCTACGCATGAGTTCTCTTTTGTGAAGAGACTTTCCTCGGAATATACGGTTATTTCTTTCCATCCAAATGAACCAAAAGAAGGTTGTTAGCATACTTGCTGCAATTGTCTTCTTGACCGGATGGGTAACCTTAGTGTCCAGCCATGTAGAAAGATCAGATAGCCTCTTTGGAGCTGGCCCCTTGATCAACATATCCTTCAATAGAGTATGAAAAATATAGCGAGAATATGAGCATTGAAGAGTGAGATGATCTGAAGTTTCTTCACCCACAATACAGAGAGAGCAGGTTTGATCTTGGACCAGACCCTTGCAGAGGAGGCGTGATAGTGTTGGAGCTTTATTGAGAAAGAATTGCCATGTCAAAAAGGAGTGCCTTTGGACCTAAATGGGCCTCCATATCCATTTAGTCCGGGCAGGAGAGATGGAAAGATTTTCAGTGAAAAAATTCATTGCATCCCTCCTTTTTAGAACACCAGTATTACTAGGAGTCCATATCATAATGTCTGAATCAGAGCCCCCTACCTCAATATCTATAATTTCAGACCACAGAAGATCCATATCAGGTGGCCAATGAGAAGGTTTACACCATTTTCCATCCTTGATCAGAGCTGAAAGTGGGGTGGAATTGGCAGGACCCCAAGTTAGAATCATTCTCCCTGCTATCTAAAGTTGAGAACGACCATTGAGCCATGGATCTAGCCAGAGTTTGATGGTGTGGCCTTCAAAGATGATAAATTTTGTGTTAGAAGTCACCCCATTGTGTGCTTTGATTATTTGCTTCCATGAACAAGAGCTTCCATTTGGTGGACGACAATTCCAAATATTCTCTTTGCGTAGATATCGCTTTTTGATCCAAGAGGCCCTATAAAAATGTACATTGACGGAATATTGGAAGAATCTCACCAAATTTCAACCAACTCTATAAAGATCCAGAAAAATATAAAATAATTATTTCAACATCAATTTATAATTATCATAATTATAAATCAAATTCTTGGGCCCACCGCCTGAAAAATGAAATATAAAAAATCAAATTTTAAAACATTATATATTTAAAATAAATATATGAAAAATACAGAGCCACGGATCCAGTTGTCAATCCTGAAAATCCCTAGACCCCCTTCAGATTTCGGTTTGCAGATCAAATTCTAACTTTCATGGTGGGTCTTCTTCTCCATGGAAGATCCTTGCCAGAGAAAATTTCTGATGATTCTCTCAATCTCTTTTGTAGCTGCTCGAGGAATTGAGAATGTCGTGGATCAGAATATATGGAAAGAAGAGAGGACTGAAAGAATCAGTTCCAGTTGTCCTGCCAGAGATAACATCTTGCCTGTCCAGGATTGTATCTTTAGCTGACTTTATCAAAGAGTGGTTGGCATATTTCGTGGATGAGATTTATTCAGTGTGTACCATGACACACATGTTGAACCATCTCTTTCTCTTCAATCCTCTAAAATATATTTATATTTATTCAGGGTGGTCGAATAATCGATTGAAAAGCATCCACTAAAATATATTTGTATATGCTATGTTATCTTAGTGTATACTTATGTATCATAGAGTATACCTACTTAACACAACATATACTAAGTTAATGTTGTATGTATCAATTTAATAAAGCATATACCATTTTAAATGAGTACATGCTAAATAGATTATGTTTTTTTTCAGTACATAGGTTTGTGCGGGGGCGATGAAATACATACAACAGAGGCATATGTCATTGTGGAAGACGAGAGAAATGGAGACACAGAACTGAAGGTTGGAATGGAATTCAATTCAATCGATGAAGTCTTTGAATCCTATAAAGAATATGTTTTCCGTTGTGGGTTCGACATAAAACAGGAAGGAAATAACTGTTGAATGAGATTTAAAAGCCGTGATATTTGTGTGTTCCAAGGAAGGTAAGCAAAGGAAGAAGGCAACTGAGAGCGGCCCGATGAAATATGTGCATCGTCATAAACTAGTCTGTAAGATAAACTGCAATGCGAGAATACAAATTAAGATGTATGGAGATGGTATGTGGCAAGAATAAATAAAACAAAAATTATTTTTCATTTATTTCATTTTTTACTTTGCTTTGGATGGACCTTAGCCTTTTTTTTTGCTAAGTGAGTTTCTTTAGTTTGTGTTCCATCTTTATGCAACATTTAAAGCATTGACGTGAAGATCCAGTTGAAAAAGGAAAGTATTTATTTGTTTGTGTAACATTTTTCATGTGATGTTGGAATTGAGCCTAGCTTTTTAATCTCTACAATTCCTAACATTTTCTGTTGTGGGATGAAATGTGTGACATTTTTTTACTTTTCATATATCTACAAAAAGGATTTGTTTTAGAAATAGTTCAATCAGTGCAAGCAGATGAGAGCATCAATCAATGTGGCCATCAATTTGGTCCGTCGTGGATGTATAATGGCGAATTTGATCGTTGGATTCCTTGGTGGCCAAAACACATTAAATTGTAAAAAATTTAGTTGACTGTACTTTGAGGTTGTAATTTGACTGTAGAAATTGTAAATTGTTAGTTGATTGTGAAATTTCTTAGTGGCCAAAACACATGTTACATTATATACTTCAGTTGTTATCATAGTGTATACGTTGTTAGAACGGTACGTATTTTAGTAAATTGGTGTACATGTACACCATGGTTACATAGTATATCTTGGTTAGAATTTTGATCAAAATTGTTAGTGGTATACCATGGTTACAGAGCCATAGTAAGTTAATTGTAAAATTGTAAATATGAAGTTGATTATAAAATTCATTAATGGCCAATCAGTTATTTGTATAAGAAGGATTCATTTTAGAAATAGTTCAATCAGTTATTTATTTTAAAATAAATATTTAGTGAATGAGATTTATTTAGTATGTAACATCACACACACGTTGAATAGGATGAAAGAGTGGTAGAATATTCGATTGTAAAGCATACACTGTACTATCTTGGTATATACTATGTCATCATAGTATATACTTAAATAACATAATGTATACATATTTAATATAAGATATACTAATTTAATATAGTATATACTCTTTTATTACAGTATATACCTTTTCATTGAGTATCTTCTTAATACATTGTGTATTTTTATCAATTCACACATATACAATTCAACCAATAAAAAGACATAATGTGGAATAAACCATCAAAAACACATGTTCACATTACAAACACTACAACCAAAGATATTATTTAAATACATCAACAAATAGCACATGTTTTATAAAAAAACATCATAACTGAAGTAATTGTTGTCAAAAACATCGAAATAGTTCGCCAAGCAAAAAAGAAGCAGTGATTTTGACTCGCGGAAAGTCAATGTCTTTCTCACTGATGTTACTACATCGATAGTTCCGATGTCACTTCTTTATAAATAGGCTTTTGTGTATCAGGCTCCTTCGATTCCTCCAAGGCCTTCTTCAGGTCCGGGTCTTCCTCTTCTTCTTTAAGTTAGACTACATTTGTTTTCTTTGGCCTTTTTAATGTAATTTTTAGACTGCAGTAGGCTTCCCTTTGTCCTACAACCTTGAACAATGACATTCGTATCCTGGCCCTTGGTTGAACACCCCTTCTAGTCCTGGTCTTTATTGGGATATTCGTGATGCCCTGCCCATCTTTTGAAATGCCTAAAAAGTATCTACTTTATTTGAAATATATATACTATTATAACAAAGCATATAATAATTAAACAAGGTATATACAATGCTAACGTGGTATACACTATAACAGCAGAGTATACACTATACTATAAAAGTATACACTGTCATAGGAAAGCATACACCATGGTTCAAAATATAACAAATCAGAGTCTTAAAGTGCATTTATACCTGTTGATTTAGGAATAATCAACGCAACTGGGGATGAAACTGGTGATTGCACAACTGGTCCCTAACAGACTTCTCGTCTGTCTTGTGGATAAGGTCCCGCATGTGCTTCTCAATCACTGGCCGTACAAGGTACCTTTGGCCTTGAGATATGAAATACTCCCTGTAAAAAGGAGAGGTGGGGGACTTTTTATCGATGCTCGGCGGCGCCCCTCGGCTAGACAAGCCAAGGATTGTGGAGACATGCTCCGGTAAAAAATGTAGTTTCTTTTCTCGGACCACGAAAATGTCGTGGTCCGAGTCGTAGAAATTTAAAACTGTCTGAATGAGACAGTTCTCCTGCACAACAGTAGGGATGTCAATGAAATATCCGAATGGGGTGGCTCAGATGGACTGTAGGTGGAGTGGAGAATTGTTGCCCCACGTCTCGCATGAGATCTACCAGATGAGAGGTGCTACACCGCGATTGGAGGAGCTTCCTGCCGCTTTGATTGCCTTTTGTTTGCCTGTCAAAGAAAATAACCAACATATTTTCATAAAAAACCAAAACCCATATCGAAAAACATAGTCTGGCCTACATTAGCAGCATGTCCTTACCTCCCCCTCCATTGCCATCTTCTCCTTTCCAGTCATTAGAGTGATTTTTTATGCAAGAAGTAGAATTGAAAGTTGCAAATGTAAATTCAGAGGATTGAAGAGAAAGTGACGATTCAGAAGAGCAACCAAGCAAAGTAAGAAGTATGCGCTAAAAATACGTTTTATACGTTATAACAAATCAGATGACAAAATTGCCCTTAGTACATACTACCTTAAAATAGTATGTACCATGTTAGGGTGGATAGTGGAATAATTTCATCAATTTAATGGGCGTACAGGTGTTACCGAAAGGGTGCCTTTTCAAGTCTTGATTTTCAAATCAATGAAAATCACCCGCACTCAGCCACATAAAACAATATCATAATACTCTTTCCTTTGCAACTCGTGCAAAGGAAATCATAAATACTGCCCAAGTTAACATGGTAGTCACAGTTTCCTTTGGAAGATTTAGGATCCTTGCATTTCCTATTCGACTGTGACTAGAACTTTATTTTCCCCTTGATACAATCAAGTTGTTTCAAACAAGCAGTTAGTAAAATATTTGCAGAAGGAAGTTGCCAGGCTTGAAGCAGAATTGCTAACCCCAGAACCAACGGAATTTTCAGAAGCTTTGTTGATGGAAAAGGAATTGAAAATCCAACAGTCAACCAAATAGGATGAAACATTTAGGAATCACTAATCTATTATTTGTTTTTTTAACTATGACATGATGTACTGATATCAGATGGAGATAGAAATCGAAGAACTGAAGCGACAAAGGGACAACTCCAACTGGATGAACTGCGAAAGAAAACTAATGAGGAGCAGTTGGTATGGACTTCTCTTCTCCGATACTATCATAAATTCCACAAGTATACTGCCAATCTAATTGTTTCTCATTCCATCTCCAGGGATTGAATCCCTTCAATTCACCTAAAAGAGTGGCAAAATGCCTTACATTCTCCAGTGGTCCACCATCACCAATTCTTGGACCCATGGGGGGGGGGGGCGTTTGAGGGCCGAAAAAACTAGGAACACAACAGGAAAGCAAACAGTTAGACAATCATCCACAGTTCCATTTGTGCTCGTGCATGAAATTAGGAAACTCGAGCAATTGCAGAGCAGCTTGGAGATGAAGCAAATCGAGCCCTTGAAGTGCTTCAGAAAGAGGTTGCATCCCACAGACTTGGAAACCAAGATGCAGCTGAGACCATAGCCAAACTACAAGCAGAGATAAGGGAAATGCTAGCTGTTAGACCCAATGAGGCCAATGTTAAAAACGTGTTCTCCGAACAAAGCACTGGTGCAAACTTGAAAGAAGAGATCACAAGACTATATTCCCAGGGATATACAATTGCGAATCTTGAGGTGCAGCCTAAAAACGTGTTCTCTGACCAAAGCACTGGTGCAAACTTGAAAGAAGAGATCACAAGACTACATTCCCAGGGATATACAATTGCGAATCTTGAGGTGCAGCCTGAGAACATCAAGAGATCAATTGACAAACTAGTCCTCTCCCTCCCAAATCAGCCTAATGTGGCCATTTCAAAATCAAAATCCCAACCAAAGAAGAAAAAGATGCTCCCCTTGGCCTTGAGCAACACCTCCAATTGGCCTCACCTCCTAAGGTCCCATGCTCGCCATTATCATCATCTCATCAGGTGATGGAGCCCGAAATTGAAAACAGGGCTCCAAATGGAGACATACAATCTCGAGAAACTCTCCCAAGTTCAGAGAAAGCAACTCCAACAAAGAGCGAAGATGGAGGAGATGTTTCTTCAAGGGAAGGAACACCGTATTGGCGTTCAAGCTCGGTAAACATGCGTAAAATGCAGAAGATGTTTCAAAATGAAGCAGAGGAGAACATCAGCAGCATAAGAGCTTATGTTACAGAACTAAAAGAACAGGCAGCCAAGCTGCATTACCAGAAGCAGCTCCTTGTCTGCCAGGTATACTAGCTATCATAAGTTCTGTTATTATTAGTCATTTATAGTATATTAAAGCATATCTGTTTTCTTTCTTTGATGGAATCAGGTACTGGAATTGGAAGCAAATGAGGCTACAGGACACGATACGATGGATTCTGAGGGGGATATATCTGAGCTTCAGAAATCACCAGCGACTTGGAAATCTGTCTTTGTGGAGCAGAGGCAGTAGATCATCCAACTATGGGATGTATGCCAAGTATCCATAATCCATCGAACTTAGTTTTACTTGCTTTTCAATGGTGACTCGGTCGATCAGATATACATGGAGGTAGAGCTTCGTAGATTAAATGGTTGCAACAACACTCTGCAGAGCTTGGTATTGCAAGCCCAACTCACACTGCAGATGAGCCTCCAGTTTCTCTATCCTCAAGGTACACAAAAAATGTTTCTTATCAATGTTTTGGTTCATGGATGGCTTATGCGGAAATAAAATAGTTATACAGGGATATAAAGAGAATTAGATGATTTTGTGTTTGTTTAGGTAATATTTGTCTTTTGTGTGACTCTTGATAGAATATAGTTATAATATTAGATGAATAGATAAGCATGAACTCTACCTACTTCCCCTAGGCATAGTTAATAGGGTGTATTCTAGCTTATCAAGGTATAATTATTTTTGTTTATCCATACTAAAATAACAAGTCTATTGGAGGAATAAGCATATTCTCCTTACACTTGCTTATTCGTGAAATAAACGGGTTACTGTTGTGCTCTTTTGTTGATAAATCACTCTTTGAGTTGCAGTTTTAGAGCATTGAAGAATGCGAGCGAATTTCTAGCTAAGAGGATGAACTCAAGACTTACAACGGAGGAAAGGGAGGCATTGTATGCAAAAAAGGAAGTTCCGCTTGAGGGGAAGCAACGGAAACTGCAGTTTGTGAACAAGGTGTGGATGGATCCCAATGATATGAAACATGTAGAGGAAAAGCGCACAAATAGTGGCAAAGTTTGTGGATTATGTGAAGGCGGTGGTAACATCACGAAAGAGATGTTCGAGCTCAATTGTGTAATCCCACCTAGTAAGAAGCCATGGTTATTGGGGTGGAGTCCAATATCCAACTTGCTACACCTTTAATAACATTTGATTTTTTTGTTTAGTTCCCATTAAAAAGTAACATGGCCATTGATACATGAGTGTATTGTGGATATATGTGAACTCATTCTTCAAAAAATAATATAAAATATTCCTGGTGCAAGTTCATTGAGGTATGATTATGGTCTGTTGAACTACAACTCTAATTCTTAGTGTGAGAAATCTGTGTCCAGGATGATATTAGTAGAATGTAGATATGGTTATCCTTCTTGCCAATGTATAAGAAAATATTGTGTAGTTATAGATTTATATCCTGCTATGATTTGATTAAATGTGTTATACAGATGTCGTAGTTGTCTCGTCTTCTTTCACCACTAAAACCTTCAACTTATATAAGTAATCTCAGGTTGTACAGTTCACGATACGCCGTTTTGCTATCATTACAATTCTGTGTCTTTTTATGGTTCATGATGAACAGATGAATTATTATAACAATTATTCCATCCAAATTACATGACTTCATTTAGAAAATGGAAAAGAATCATACAGTATTAGACCAAGATAAATTCATATAAAGCTTTTATGCGTCACTTGAAGTTTGTGTGACATTTAGAATAAACAGAATTCATATTGAGTTCCTGTAAGCTGAAGAGGTACAACAACCAACTTCAACTTTCCTATAATTTATAATATATAAGACTAAAGAGTGATATAAAACTTCTGAAGAATCTACACAAATATAATGAAAAGAGCTTTTCATATTTGATCCCTCAATGTAGATCATCCACAAAAGAAGCACGGCTATAAAAGAAGAAATGTTACAAACTGAAGACAGATAGAGAGACAACTTCATTCTGAAGTTTAATGACTGAAATTATCCAGAGCAGAAGTGAATGATTGAATGAATCATTTTTTGAAAAGAATAATAAAGCCTCAGGAGAATAGTATGGAAATGACTGCTTCTTTCTACATTTTCATCTGAAGATATCATCATATCACTTGCTTGGCTTAAATGATATATCTATGCTGCATGGCCAGAGGAGTAGAGTAAGTACACAAGTTCAGAGAAACGTTCATACCAAATAAATAAATAATCGAAAACAATGCTGCGTATGGAATTGTATGGATCAGATTTCATCTAGTCAATCATGCACAAAAAATCAAAACATTTCTAGCATTGATAGATTATTAATTAGTAGTATTGAGCTTATTTTTTCATGTTAAATTCACTGAGATGATCCTCGAGGTTGCTATAGAAAGACTTAACACAATCTCGCGATTCTTATGGTGAAGATGTAGCTTATTTTTCTTTGTTGGCTCTTTTCAGACAACCATTGCCTGTCACGATAGACTTAACACACACACACACACACATTTTTTGGTTGTTGGTTGTTAGAAAGAAAATTTGATCAAGTTAGAAAAAGTTGGCAAAAAATGAGAATGGAAAGATGGATTTTGGGCTATAGAGAGCCATTTATAAGGCGAGTCAACTCAATGACATGCTCAGGATTCAAATAAACAAATAAAGGCATCCCACAAAAATCAGTTCCTGAGAATTTGATTCTCTATTGAGCAAGGAATATCACTAATCCAGAGCGATGCGGAGGTCAAATTTTCACGATAGTTTTCTTTTATCTACCTGCAACTTTTATCTATCATCTTGAAACAATCTCAAGTATAAATTGAATGTATAACTATGTAAAATTTCTCTGTCCAAATGATAATCACTGATCAATGCTCAGATATATATATCTGTCACTTATACAAGAACAATTACAAGGACACCATTATTCTTCTCAATATTTACTAGTCACAACTATGCATGATATAATAGATCGATGTTTAAAGATCCAATCCCTAACTAATCAGATACTCATCCTCTACTATATCTAAGACCAGGTAAATAAGAAATTTTGGTCTAATTCTGTATTAGGCTTTATTTCTCCTTTCATTTAAGGAATTGCAAATTGTTATGACATAATCTCTGGTTCTAATGTTAGCTCTCCGGCGGAATCCAAATCATGCTCTTACTGATTTACTCATCTATTTAATCCACATTATATCTCAAGGTAACATGTTGAGCTTATTTTACATAAAAAAAGGTAACACAAGATATGATTTCTCAACATAGATTGAAGGGGTCAACAACAAAGAGAAAAAAAAGGTCACTTGCATGTGGGCAACTACGTACAATTTTCCATAACAGCCAATGTAGAAGATAAAAGACTTACAAAGCATGAAATCTGACTAACCAACTCTCTGTTGTGTCTTCACAACTTTCTCTAACTGGCCATGAGCTTCCTCTCCAACAACTCAGAACAGACCTGCCCCATCATGTGATAGAAAGAGAGCAACTCAGATAACTGTTCCACTGACATCTTCCCCATCACATCCCTCGCCAACGCCTCCCTCTCTTCGTTCACTTTTAGTCTTTGCACATACGATGATGCGTTCCTCACTGTCGCCCCCATCTGCTTCAACCTCTTCTCCTGTTGCACGCTCAATGCCGTGTTCGACTGCAAATAAACAGAAAGAAGCCACATTGTAATAAATCAAAGATAGCATTTGGAAACATGTTTGAAAGGAATTTCGCTCAGAGGTACTATGGAATTAGATTTCCAAAAAAAGTTCATAATTCATTGTATAACTAAAGACAATTTGACAATCATTCTCCTTTTCCTTCTGCACACATGTAATTAGTGTTTGAAACCTCCATTCTCAAGAAAAATTCTCTTTGTTCTTCCTTTCCATAGAATCAATTTGAATTGGATTCTTGGAGAAAGAGCAATTCTCCTTCTGAATCACAAACCAAATTGATTGAAAAATTGTTTCTGTTCCCCATCAAAAGCTGTGAACAGTTGGGATGTTTGGAAGCATGTATGATTTAAGTATGATTTATAAAGCTGAATCATTGAAATGTTCCAAAGGCTATAAAAAAACCCTCAAAATTGCAATCCTGCTTTCTTCAGTTGTTCCAAATTACCTCAAGAAACTCTGCCCCCACCTCGAGCAATTTCGGTTCTTTAGACAAATGTGCCTCACGCCCTGCCGCGTAGTACATGTTCTTTGCAATGGAGAAGCTCCGAACAATAACCTTCCTCTTCTTCTCCATCTCCTGATCCATCTTCAACTGACCCTTCCCCATAGCGCTCGCCTGACCCCCACAATTCACCTTCTTCTGATACGCGACCACCGCCTTGACAAACTCCTGAATCAATCGAATGCTCTTTTAAAAAAGCTTTTCACTTAAAGCAGTTCTTAAAAACAATTTTTTTCTGAAACCACTTTTTCTCGTATTCTTGAAAAGCTATTTTTTTGGATTATCTAAAAAGTTATACAAAAGCAACCAAACTCATTTCCAAACGCTGTCTAATTTGAACCTGATAAGTGGCCGGGCACCCGGGATAGTCGAAGGCCTCCCCTTGCCCAGCTCCCCGCATGCGCTCCGGGTGGAACTGCAGCCCCATAATGAACTTCCCCTCGTCAGGGTTGTACGCGTCGGGCTCATAGAACCCCTCGATCAACCCGTCCGACGCAAACGCCATTGGCACGAACCTTTCAGCAAGCCTCTTCACCCCCTGGTGATGGTAACTGTTCACCTGCAGCTCCATCTCCCCGTCCTTCAGAGACTCCCCAAACCATGCATGCAATGGAGTCCCCTCCACCACCCTCACTGGGTGCCGGTGGTCATCGTAGTTGTCATAGTCGATGTGGGCCACCCTCTCCTTACCTGCGCGTTGGAGCTCCTTGTCCACATCCTGGTAGCATGGTCACAAAGTTCGTGTACGTCAGATATTCGTTGAGTGTTCTGTACAGTATGTATTCGTAAATCATATTGAATATGTATAGGTGAAAATGAGAAGATAATTAAACAATTTTCTATAATATGAGAATTATATGAAAATGGAGGCACACTTTTTTGTAAAAAAAAAAAATAGATATTGTTACCGTAATATAGTTTATGAATTCATCGTACAACAAAATAGGTGAAACGAGAATAACAGAAAGTTAAAACAAATTAAAAAATAAATAAACACGACGTGATCCCGATTAGAAGAGATATTTAACCGGTTAGTAATCTCTCATCGTAATCTATAAAGTTTCACCTCTCTTTGACCTCTACTACGCAGAACCGTAGTCTTGAAGGGACATCTTCCACATTTTCTCCTAATACCTTTTTTATCCTCTGAAAATCATCTCATTAGATGTGACAAGGATTTGGATCGACTTTTTTCAAATGTACATCATCCAAACTAAATAAATGAGTAGCTTCTAAATACTTTAAACTAATAAAAATATATTTTAAAAAAAGTTTAAAGTATTCTGCGACTAAAACCTGATAGAGGGTGCCGCCGCAGGCGACGTTGAGGACCTGCGAGCCGCGGCAGATGCCGAGGAAGGTATGTTGCGCTCGAGGCAAAGCTTGGCGAGGCGGAGCTCGATCGAGTCCTTCTCCCGATCAACCGTCGTGTCGCTCGCGTGGAGGCGGCGTATCTCCTCCATCTCCTCCTGGGAGAGCTTCGACGCGGCTTCATCATCCGACGACGACCCTCCTCCGCCGCCGGAGACGTAGTGGGACGGGTCGATGTCCTCTCCCTCGCAGAGGAGGACTCCGTGTATGGGCTCAAAGCTTTCCAACAACAAATGGAGACCGGCGACGCGGGGGACGATGACGGGGACGGCGCCATAGCTTACTATAAGGTCTAGATGATATTCACCTGCCATGACATATTCAGGTATTACAAACGTGACCCTACTAACAACTCCTTGAAGGGCAAATCTTAAAAATAAAAAATTATTGTCCGTTTGGATCTGGCATCGTGAATCGCGTTTCAAAAGCTCTAAAAAAAAGCTTCGCTGACCCCAGAATCGATGTGTGTGTGAGATTTTGTTTTACCTACGAAGTCGACGAATTTGTTCTTGCGGACGGTCCGGCGGGAGACAATGAGGACACGAGGGAGGATCTTTGACAGCTCGGAAGCCATTGTTTTTTTGGGTTTGTTTTTGTTTGGGTGATTGTTGTTTGAGACGTTCAAGGAAGGGCGTATTTATAGTGAGATTTGTTTCTATATGTTTTTATTTATTTATTTTTGGAATGTTATATTTAAAGGAAAAATCTTCTTTTAACTCATTAAATCTTTTTAAAATTACAAAAAAATCATTTTAAACTCGGAAAATCATCTTAGGTCCCTATAAAATGTATATGGTTAATGAATTTAGTCTCCCGATAAAAAATATATCAAAATAGGTCATCAGAAACTTATTAAAATAAGATTCAATCCCTACAGATTTTATAAAATCAAATTTATTCTTTTTGTAAGACGAAAATACCCCTGTCATTTTTCAACATTCTCATCTTCTGAAATATCATCTTCAATTGTAAAAAAAAATAGCCCTCGAACCTTATTTGATCTACAAAATGGAGTCATTTTTTAATATTTTCACCTCCTCAATCTCATCACAGAGACCAAACAAAAAAAAAATTACAGTTTCATCAACTCCATTATAAAATAAGAGAAAACAAATTAAAAATCAAATCAAAATTTTATAACAGATTTTCAACTCAAAATTATTAGCAACAAAAAACATATAACATCTTGATTATAAAACTATAATTTGTTTAATAAAATTTAAATAAATCAGTATATACTTTTAGATAATCACAGCGATTTTTGTAATTTTAAAAAGATTTCAAAGAGTTAAGATGATTTTTTTATTTTACAATGATTTTTTTCGATGTTTATGAGTTTTCAGTGAGTTATATCAATTTTTTTCAACAAAGAAAATAAATTTTAAAATGGTATAACAGTAATTTATCATGTATGGTTAGAGTTAACCACACATCTAATTAGTTATAGGAATTAAAATAAATATTATCCAATAAATAAGGACCTAAAGAGATTTATCAACTTTACAGGGATGTTTTCTTGCATGTAAGACTTTGGGGGGGGGGGGGGGGGAGTTTTCAGATATATCCTCGCGGGGTCGGTTTGCCGCGTACTTACCAAATTTTGACAATTCCATTTATGTTATCATTGGAGGTTATCTTAAAATCAGTTGTTCAGTCAAATTTAATTATAATATCAAACAAATTCTTTTTAAATTAAATTTTACGTTTGAAAAAACTTAAAATTTCGTAATAATAAATATATATGAATAAATAATATATTATGGTTAGGTGAATAACGTGACCATTTACAAGTGTATATGTGACCACGTGTTATTTCAGGTTCAGCTCAACCGTTCGTTACATGTTGACTTATATTTATTATTAATTTATTATTATTTTAATTAAATGAAAGAGTTGGGGGGGGTGGAAGACATGAACACATAGATGATTACGTATTTATGTTTTTCACGAGGAGAATTAAAGGAAGATGCGTGACAGGTGGGAAATATGTGGATCGTAAATCAGAAGAGTTGCTGAGTCATCGCTGACGACGTGTTGATAGTCTTTCCCCCGAACCCGACTCGATAGGCGGACCGTTGGATTTCACTGTTAATGGTTGCTGGCTAAATTTTGAATGCGTCATCATCATATATCGGTCATAATATATATAAAAGGGTAAAATGCATTTGAACCCTTAAAGTTTTCGAAATTTGCAGAAACACTTTCTAAAGTTTAAAAACACACACTTACATCAACTGTCATTATATTTTTTCATTAAGATGTAACAAAAGTAATTTAAAATTACTGTTTTACACTTAACTATCTAAATATAAATAGAAAAAATCAATTAATTAATTATATATATACTTTATGAATATTAACTTATACAATAATTAATTTTTCAAATACATCTGAATGCATTTTTGTGAAAATTAAGTCACATAATAATTAATTAAAATGTGAAAATAACCCACCCAAAAAAAGTAAAAACATGATAAAGATTTAATTAAAAGGATAAAATCGTACTTTTATCTCATCTTAATAGAAAATCAAATTGCACAGGGTGTAATTGCATATTTTTGAACTATATAGGGGTGTTTCAGCAGGTTTAGAAAATTTGAGGGGGTCCAAATCTATTTTACCCTGTATATAATATAGTTAGGCTCTCAGTCCCTCTTTTAAATATAGGGAGCAAGTAAACAACTACTCTCACCAGCCACTTGTCAATCCACCATCCAATTTTTTTTTTTTTTTTTTTTGTAGTCGGATTGATAAACTAGGAAGGAAGAAAAAGAAATGGAAAAATAGAGAGGGTAGTGTTGGGTATTTTCAAAATACATTATTTGGGTTTTAATGGTCCCCCCTTAGAAGATGATGTGGTCTTATTCTTTAGTCCCATATCGGTTGTTTATAAAATGTTTTGAGTGTTTATAAGGAGAGCTCCATGTACTCTAGTGAAGTCCTTTTGGTGGACACCTTATGGTGGACCTTTGATGCGGGGTGGTGTGAAGCACCACCACGCGCGTGCGCGTTTCGCACCACCCCGCGCGTGCGCGCGTGTGCGTATTGGGCGTTGTAGGCGCACTTGGCACTTCGCACATGTGTGCGTATTGGGCGTTATAGGGTGCACTTGGCACCTCTGGTGGACCACCGATCAGACGGTTGCTGTAACTCCCCATTCATGAAAGGGTGTCTCATTTGAATGAAAAGGCACTATGTGGCCTATAAATTCAGACTCTTAGACTCAAACAAAAATAACAACAAATCTTCTTTTGTTTCAATTACAAGTTAGCATCATCAGCCCATAAATACAGAGAGTTCTAAGAGGTTGATACAGAGAGTACACACTCTGTTCTCAACACCAACAGAGGGCTTCATTGTATCCTGAAGGCAGCACTTCATCAATCCCAGGTGTACTCGCAGTTCATACCGGAACGAGAGAAGTTTGTCTAAAAGCATTCAACAACAGTTGATCCTTGAAGCACCCGTACTGCATCTGTTCTCCTTCCATTGTCCCGACTTCCAACAATTTTTAGACAAAACTTCTATCAATGAAAGGACCCACTGCTGCCCACTCTATTCAAGTGATGAACCAGGACCTTGTGCGCCATGAACGCTTCGACGAAGACAACTTCACCCGCTGGCAAGAGAAGATGAAGTTCGTCCTCACCGCCTTTAACCTCTTCTACATCCTAGAAGAGAATCTGGAAGTCATTCCAGATGAAACTGTTGAAGACACTCCAGAACTGAAGGACAGGAGGAAGAAGCGCAAGGAGGCCGACTTCCTATGTCGGGGCCATATTCTGAATGCGCTCGGACCATCAATCTACAACGTCTACCGTACCTATATCACGGCGAAAGAAATCTGGAAGGCGCTGGACAACAAATACCGCATCGTGGAGGCAAGTAACCAGAAATTTCTTATCGGTAATTTCATGGATTTTAAGATGACTGACGATAAATCTATCATTTCGCAAGTCAATGATTTCTTACTAATCGTCAGTAATCTTAAGACTGCCGGTGTTGACCTTCTTGAATCATTCATTGTGGGAGTTATCATATCCAAACTTCCTCCCACTTGGAATGGTTACAAGAAGAAGATGAAGCAGGATGAGAAGACTCACACTTTGGAGTCCCTTGAACGTCATATCCGCATCGAAGAGGATTCGCGCATTCTTGCAAAGAATGACGCGAAGGATGATAATCATTCGAAGGCTAATCTTGTTGAGGATGAAAAATCCAAGGATGAAAAATCCAAGAACAAGAACAATGCCTTCAAGCCGAGGAATGATAATCAGTTCAAGAAGAAACATCCCAACAAGAACAAGAACCAGAACAAGGGGTCCAAGAAAGGACCATGTTACTTCTGTAACAAACCCGGTCACATTGCTCGAGATTGCCGACTGCGCAAGAAAAATCAGAAGAAGGAGAGCGTGACTGATGATGACAATTTGGTGGCTACGGTGTGCGAGGCTAATGCTGTGGCAAATGATGATGGATGGTGGCTTGATACTGGAGCAACCATTCATATTTGCAGAGACAGAAGTCTTTTCAAGACTTATGAAAAATCTGGTGACGGAGATGAAGTGAAGATGGCAAATGACCACCGCACCAAAGTTGAAGGCAAAGGCACCGTTGGAATTCCATTCTCTTCTGGAAAGACACTCACTTTGGTGAATGTTTTTCATGTACCCACCATGTCAAAGAATCTGGTTTCTGGAGACCGTCTCAACAAGAAGGGTTTCAAACTTGTGTATGAATCTGATAAATTTGTACTGTCCAGGAATGGTGTATTCATTGGACAAGGGTATTCTTGTAACGGGATGATTAAGTTGAATCTAATAAATGGATCCTCTTCTGCTTATATGGTTGAGTCTTTATCTTTATGGCATGGTAGATTAGGACATGTGAATTATGGATCTATTAAAAACATGCATAATCTGGGTATGATATCTAAATGTGACTTGCTTGATGCTAATAAATGCCATGTTTGTGTGCAATCTAAGATCACTAGGAAATCACATAAATCTGTATCTAGATCTTCTGGTTTACTTGATTTAATTCATAGCGATGTATGTGATCTTAAGAACCATGTTACACGAGGAGGAAACAAATATTTTCTAACTTTCATTGATGATTATTCAAGATATTGTTATGTTTACTTATTAAAAAGTAAAGATGAAGTTTTTGAAAAATTTGTTACTTTCAAAAGGGAAGTTGAAAATCAACTTAACACAAAATCAAGGCTCTTCGTTCTGATAGGGGTGGTGAATACTACCCAAACGAGTTTGCAAAATTTTGTGAAACTCATGGCATAATCCATCAATTTTCGGCGCCTTATACGCCTCAACAAAATGGATTGGCAGAAAGAAAGAATAGAACCTTGGTTGAAATGGTTAATGCAATGTTAATTGGTTCTGATTTGCCATATTCTTTATGGGGTGAAGCCATTCTTTCTGCATGTTTTATTCTGAATAGAGTTCCTTTCAAACATACATCCTCTACCCCTTATGAATTATGGTTTAAAAGAAAGCCTAATTTTAATCGTCTCAAAGTGTGGGGGTGTCTTGCTTATGTTAGAAAGCCTGATCTTAAAAGACCAAAATTGGGAGTTAAAACCTATAAATGTGCGTTTATTGGCTATTCTTTGAATAGCATAACTTATAGGTTTCTGGATCTAGACTCTTTTGAGATTATAGAATCTGTTGATGTGGAATTTTTTGAGAACATGACTAGATCATGTTCTGAGAAAGAATCTAATTCTTTACCACATCATAATCCTACTTTGATTGAGGATAAATCAATAGATGATTCTATACCTTCTATGGACATAGAACCAAGAAGGAGTAAAAGAGTTAGAACAGAAAAGAATTTTGGTTCTGATTTTCTCATCTATCTTGTAGAAGGAGATCAAAAGGCTATTTCTAACATGTCCATGTATGCTTTGCATATAGAAGATGATCCTTCATCATTTGTGGATGCTATGAGCTCTCGAGATGCTTCTTTTGGAAAGAAGCAATTAATGATGAAATGAACTCTATTATAATGAATAAAATATGGTTCTTGACTGATTTGCCTACCGGTGCCAAAACCATAGATTGCAAATGGATTTTTAAAAGAAAACTTAATGCTGATGGTTCCATAAATAAGTTTAAGGCCAGATTGGTTGCTAAAGGTTTTAAACAAAGAGGTGGTATTGATTATTTTGACACATATGCAC
Source organism: Acorus calamus (assembly GCA_030737845.1). Classification (NCBI taxonomy): domain Eukaryota; kingdom Viridiplantae; phylum Streptophyta; class Magnoliopsida; order Acorales; family Acoraceae; genus Acorus; species Acorus calamus. The sequence continues at coordinate 19,995,749 of CM060858.1, read as the reverse complement.
CTGTGGCTCGAATTTCTTCTATTAGAGTTCTAATATCTCTTGCATCCATTCATCATTTAATTGTTCATCAAATGGATGTTAAAACGGCATTTTTAAATGGTGATTTAGAAGAAGAAATTTATGTGGATCTTGTTCTAGGTCAAGAGAAGAAAGTTTGTAAATTAGTTACGTCTCTTTATGGCCTGAAACAAGCACCTATTCAATGGCATGATAAATTTGATAAAATTATATTATCTTTTGGTTTCGTTGTGAATGATGCTGATAAATGTATGTATTGTAAGCATGCTGAAAATGGATGTGTAATTATCTGTTTATATGTTGATGACATGCTTATATTTGGATCAAATATTACATGTGTTGAAGAAACCAAAGACTTCTCTCTTCCAACTTTGATATGAAAGATTTGGGAGAGGCTGATGTGATTCTAGGAATTAAAATCCTAAGAAAGAGAAGGGGCTAGTATTGTCTCAATCTCATTACATTGAGAAAGTACTACAAGATATGATCACTTTGATTGTATTCCAGCCTCTAATCCTCTAGACTCGAATACGAAGTTAGAGAAGAACTCTGGTCGTGCTGTTGAGCAGTTAAAATATGCCAGTGTTATTGGGAGTCTTATGTATGCAATGAATTGCACAAGACCCGATATTGCATACTCGGTTGGTATGCTGTGTCGCTTTTCAAGCAATCCAGGTTCAGAGCATTGGAAAGCAGTTTCCAGAGTTCTAAGATACCTGAAGGGGACTTTACATTATGGGTTGCATTATGAGGAATACCCTGCTGTGCTAGAAGGGTATAGTGATGCAAGTTGGAACAATGTAACAATAAAGTCCAAATCAACAACTGGATGGATCTTTACATTAGGAGGTGCTGCTGTATCTTGGGGTTCCAAAAAGCAGACCTGTATTTCTGATTCAACTATGTTATCAGAATTGATTGCCTTGGCAGATGCATGTAAAGAAGCAGAATGGCTTAAAAATCTGTTATTTGATATACCGATTTGGAAGAAGCCATCCCCAGCTGTTATGATCCATTGTGATAGCCAAGCAACCATTTGGAGAGTTCAATGTAAAACATACAATGGAAAATCTAGACATGTTAGTCTAAGGCATCAATTGGTGCGACAATTACTCAAAAGTGGAGTAATAACTGTCGACTATGTAGAGTCGAAAAAGAATTTGGCTGATCCTTTGACCAAGGGTCTTGGCATAAAGATGATTCAGAATTCATCTAAAGGAATGGGGTTAAGGTCTGTGAAGGAAGATTGATCACATTTAGTGGGAACCCAACCTTTGTCTTGAAAAAGACTAGACAAGGTTCAATGTGGTACTAACAAGCTAAACATGTGATTATGAAACACTAGTAAATTTTGATAATCCCATTTCCTAGAACTAGTGTTGGTATTCTGCATGAAGGAGGATGGAAATTGTTCCTTAATAAGTTGAAACGAGTGTTCGCAGAATCACTCATTAAACTTACCTACATGAGTAATGAAGTCAGGCCGCTTCATAAAGGAAAAGGACCATTTCTTGAGACTCATGAATAAAGGATATATGCGCATGGCCATTAACGCGCTAAGCAATCGGAACTCTCTCTCCCTCGATGTTGAGATGTGCGATGATTCCGGCGTTTCTCGAAGGGTACTAAGTTCAAGATTCGTTCACTTTAGAACCTTGATATCGCTTTGAATTGTTTGCACTAAATGGAAGTTCAAATCCATAAGATACTTCTCATTTATGTGTTACCTTCAACGATGATGCTACAATGTAATTTTTATTTTCTTTCTTGTAAAGAACTACGGTGGCTTGATCCCTCATTAACGGGTACGTAGGCAACCGCTGAGCGGTGCAGCCATTATTATATAATATAACAGTTATTTTCAATATAAAATAATTTTGAAAATAGTGGGGGATTGTTGGGTATTTTCAAAATACATCATTTGGGTTTTAGTGGTCCCCCCCCTTAGAAGATGATGTGGTCCTATTCTTTAGTATCATATCGGTTGTTTATAAAATGTTTTGAGTGTTTATAAGGAGAGCCCCATGTACTCTAGTGAAGTCCTCTTGGTGGACACCTTATGGTGGACCTTTGATGCGGGGTGGTGCGAAATTGGGCGTTGTAGGGTGCACTTGGCACTTCGCATCGTCGCTAGGAGCTGGAGCCTTTTCTTTTTGGCTAATCGGATGGTGGAGATTGTTTTGATCAGATGCAATCTGGACCGTTCGATGAAGGAACGTTCAGATGCAATGCGCACCGTTGGATTGACGGTTGGTGGTTATGATCACCAAGAGGTGCCATTGGAAGGGATGCATCCCGTGATGGACAATCTGGATCGCACGATCACGTGGAAATGGTGGACCACCGATCGGACGGTTGCTGTAACTCTCCATTCATGAAAGGGTGTCTCATTTGAATGAAAAGGCACTATGTGGCCTATAAATTCAGACCCTTAGACTCAAACAAAAATAACAACAAATCTTCTTTTGTTTCAATTGCGAGTTAACATCATCAGCCCCTAAATACAGAGAGTTCTAAGAGGTTGAGACAGAGAATACACACTCTGTTCTCAACACCAACAGAGGGCTTCATTGTATCATGAAGGCAGCACTTCATCAATCCCAGGTGTACTCACGGTTCATACCGGAACGGGAGAAGTTTGTCTAAAAGCATTCAACAACAGTTGATCCTTGAAGCACTCGTACTGGTTTTGTTCTCATTCCATTGTCCCGACTTCCAACAAGCAGTGTGGTAATCAGGGCTTGCAAAAAGTAATTTGAAATATAATGGTAAACTTAATTTCAAATTTTTTTATTCATTACTTTGTTAGGCCCCTGAATTTTCTTAACATATAAGAACATCCTAAGTTAACAGTAATATTTTTTTTTAATGTTCTTCCATCCAAAGCTTTTTTTCTTTCTAAAATGCCCCAAGTTAACAGTGTACACTATTATATAGCAATATGTAGCTTACTAACAATGTATAGAGATAAATGGACTACATTTCCTAAAAAAAAAAATGTTTAGAGATAAATAACAATGTACGAGTATAGCAAAAGTTAATAGTAAACACTAATGTATAATAATGTATTAGTTTAAATAATAGTATTGCAAATGAATTGATCATGATGTACAGGAATATCGGAAAAGGTATTGTTAAAAGATACACAAGATGCATAACACTGTACACAATAGTATTATTAAAATCTAAATAAGATAAGCAATTGAAAATCAAAGAGATTGATGAACATAGAAAAATATGGAATTTGAAAAAAAATTAAATATGAAAATAACTAACATATGACCTATCATCCACTAAAGAAAAAGAGAATTAATCACAATATAACATAATTCTTCTTATCTTTTTATTGCCAAAATCAAAGTTAAAAGAATATAATAAATTAATTCGAAATATTATTCATGAATGATAGATACAATGCTTTTGTTCAAAATTAATTTTAAATCAATCATAAAATGCATCTTTATGAAATTTTAATTATACATTTGGAAAATTTATTTTCAATTTTTTTAACTCATTGTTTTTAAGTCCTTGGAGTTTTTTAAAATAGATAAACACCCTCAAACTAACAGGAGAAATGCTTATTTTTAAAAAAGGGTTTTTATTTTTAAGTCCCCACAAACTATGGTATTTAGCGATCGATCCCTTACTTCTTCGTATTTGAGTTTTAGTCCCCATATTTAAAAAAAATTTCTTTTTAGTCCCTAAGAGGGACCTATCTATAAATTATTTAATTTTTTTTAGTCTCTAGTAGGGACTAAAAATTAATATATCCTTGAATATAAGAACTAAAACTCAAATACGAAGAAGTGAGGGATCGATTGCTAAATATCATGGTTTGTGGGGACTTAAAAATAAAAAATCCTTAAAAAATATTTAAAGGGGGGAGGCCGGTAAAAGTACTACTATTTTACCCCCTGTTTGGTAAACGGAATAAAAGAGTATAAGGGTAGTATAAGGGTGGTATAAGAATGAATAGAGAAAATGGTTGTTTGTTTGCAGGGTATAACTTGGTATTACTAAGCTAGTTTAAACGAGTATAAGAGAGTATAACAATTCTAAGTAACCCCTAAGATAAACTATACTCATTTTATCTATTCTCATGAGCTCATATGTCAAATCAACTTTTTACAACTTATCACATCAAATCACCTATCAACACCTCTTATACATCAAATGACCCACATATCAAAATGAACTTTTTTACACTTTATTTATATTTTATTCTTTATCAATCAAACAACTCAACCTTTATTCTTATGTTTTTCAAAGAGAATAAAAAAAAACACAACCAAACATAAAATCTTTATTCTTGTAGATTTGTTATCTATACTGGCATAGTTATCTATCCAGAATAACTCAATTCCGCTATCGAAACGGGGACTTAAGTATTAACACGTTTCAATCCTATATATATATAAATAAAAAAAACTTTTTCTGAATATTTGCTTCGTCTTTAAAGTGTAATGATTGACAGAAAATAAATATTTATTGTAAAACTAATTACAATCATCACCTAAGATTAAGGAACGGAAACAGGACATTTTCCTTTCATCTTTATTTAGGGAAATATTTAATAATTATAAATATAATTAATTACTGTTATTATTCTTACTTTAAACATTTTTAAAATTTTATAATTTTTTCACAATAATGAAATTTAAATTTAATATTTTTTAAATCTTTGTATAAGATCAAATAGAATATGATTTTTATGATATAAAATCTAATTTTTTATTATATTCAATATTTTGACAATTACTTAATTACAATTCTATAAATAAAATCTTACATATTGTGATCTAATAAGTTTTTTATATTGCATTTATTAATGTATATACCCAATCAAGTCACCTCTTCTCTTTATGGGCACAGTCACAAAATTATTGTACATAAAATTGACAAGGGTTCCATTTTGATATAAATGTGTATATTCGTGGATCATACAGAATAAATATGATAAGAGTTATTTCTTTCCACATATGATAGGATGTTCCCCGGTTAAATGTCTCTTTAACCCGGACATTGTTTTTTCAGCTCCTGTACCTTTTCTTTTAGTTTTTTTTTTTTTTTTGTATCTTCTAACCTCTTTTAAAGTTGTACTTTGAATTCAGAAATGAAATCATGATAGCAATATCTATCTTTTTTAAAAAAAAAGTTATTTCTTCCTATGGATTATCTATGCACCTCAATAAATAGTTATCTTTCAAAAAATTTCAAACGTGTTGAACCGTAAAAAGACGACAACAAAAATGACTGTTTTTAACTTTTTCCAATATTTTTAAATACTACAATTAAAGTTTTAAAATGAATAATTTTATTTTTAACAGGACACTGTTAGTCTGTTACACACCATCCTTATTTGAAGCCTCCTGTACAGCCCTAAATCCCCAATAACTCACATGCTTAATTAAATAAAATATATGAGTTTTTTTACTCAATGAGCTCGTTATTGGAATATATATAATTCATTTTTATAAATATACATGTTTTATCTATAAATACACATTTTTATAAAAAAAATCAAAAAATCAAAGAATGTAAGGACTGTATTGTCTATATATTAGACTAAAACTAGGGGTCTGTAAAATTTTCTTTTTTGCTTATTTCATCATATAGATTACTATAACTTTGTTTTACAATTTTGAACAATATAGACTTCTGTATACCACCAATACGTCGAGCTGTCTATGGATAAATATGTTTGATGGATTCAAACTTTGCGAAATATTTTGGAAACAAATATACGAATAAATTTCATGAAGATATTAAAACGCACAAGTACTTTAATTGCATGCCTGCATATATATAGAGTCCAAGCTTGAGACATTAGGTACTCCACTTTTAAAAAACCATATAAAATGATGCTATGATCCATGTTTATCTTATATGATGTTTTAATTGGATTTCAATGGATCAATGTGATGTGGCAATTGATTTAAATAAAGGGTTAAAGTCATCTAAGTCCCTACAAACATGAAAAAACCCATATAAGTCCCTATTAAGACATACGAGTTCCTGAAAACTAAAAAAACTCAATTATCATCAATGAGTTAAATTTCTATCCAAACTTAATGGAACATTCCATAATATTTCATCACATATAATTGTATAAACATTGAAGTCATTATAAAAAGTCATAAAGACAAATTAGTCCCTCCAAAAGATAAAATTGCCGACTTTTACATTAAATTGTGTATACATTGCAGTCCCTATAAACAATCATAAAGACAGATTAGTTCCCGCAAAAGACAAAATTGCATCTGAAAGACTTTTACATTTAATTGAATAAACATTATAGTCCTTATAAACAATCGTAAAAACAAATTGATCCATGTAAAAGATAAAAATACACATGAATAATTTTTACATTTAATTGTTTTAGACAAATAATATAATTTTTTTTTATTTTTTTTCATCTTCTATCCAATCGCTCACACTTCATATGAAGATCCCAATTTGGATGTAAACAAATATTTTAACCGGTAGAATGCATTCTTTTTACCTTTTTGTTTGTAGGGAAGTCAAAATAGTGGCATGGGTTTATTAAAATTCTCTCTGCTAGGAATGTAAATAAACAAATTTTGTGAAAAATCATATATCTAGGAAGACATTTCAAAGCAAGCAAACACCTTAAGAAAAGAACATTATTCATTACTTATTCAAGTGGAGTGTGAGTGATAGGATAGAAGATGAATAAATAAATAAATAAATTATATTATTTGTCTTTCTTATTATTTATAAGAATTGTAATGTCTACACAATTAAATGTAAAAATCCTTCAGAGGTATTTTTGTCTTTTACAGGGATCAATTTGTCTTTACAATTATTTACAAATACTGTAATGTTTATCCAATTAAATGTAAAAATCTTTCAAGGAGAATTTTGTCTTTTACAGGCACTAATTTGTCTTTATGATTGTTTATAGGGACTGTAATGTGTTAATGTAAAAATATCTCAGGGGCAATTTTATCTTTTGTAGGGACTAATTTGTCCATATGACTGTTTATAGAGACTTCAATGTCTACACAATCATCCATTATAACTGAGTCAAACTCTTTCCCTGTTTGGATCGAGGAATAAACTATTCTAGAGTTAATACATATTTTAATAATAGATAATTTTATCAATGGAATAAGTGATTTTCTGTTTAATTGTGTTTGTTTTTAGGAAAACGTAATAATAAAGATTGAGTTGTTTGGTTGATAAAGAATAAAATGTGAATAAAAAGTAAAAAGTTGATTTGACATGTGAGACCCATTGATGTATAAGAGGTGATGATATGTGATTTATAATATGATAAGATGTGATTTTTTATGTGATGGTAGGACCCATCTTCCATGGGAATTAGATAAATTGGATATAAGCTTATTCCAGGGATTACATAAAATTGTTATACTTTCTTATATATAATGGAATATTATGAGAATATTCGTTAATTTTGGATGAAAATCTAACTCATGGATGATACTTGAGTTTTTGTAAGTTTTCAGAGACTTGTATGTCTGTCTCAATTTTAACAGGGGCTTATATGAGTTTTACTATGTTTGTAGGACTTAGATATCTTTTACTTTTAAATAAATACTAATTTAGATTTTAGGTATAGCTAGGCAGATGCTAAATTCCGACCCAAAAAAAATTAGCATGAGCAGCAAAACTCAAGAATCATAGAAAATCTTCTTCCGTACAAGACAGTACCTTCTAGAATTATTTTATAGATCTGAATTGGCACAGATAATGTATTAAACACAGAAGTTGACATTTTCAAACTGTAGAATTGGCTGTCAATAACACACCGTGTTCTGATATTCTTTCCTCCTAAAGTAGATAATATTTTAAAAAGATGGGAAGGACCTTCAGTTGAAGTGTTGAACAGTCACCCCTAGACATCAATATTTTAATATTTGCAAAGTTTGAATTTGCATCCATTGATGTCAATCCTTTTGTTAAATTTGGTTGTGTCAATGGTATTATCCATAAACACCATAAAACCTCTAAACATGGAAAGGAAATTAAAATTAGGAAGAGTGAGCTATCATTCAATCAGTCATGTACTCATGTCAGCTACAAATTGCAAGACGTTCCACGTGCATCTTAAAAATAAAGACAGTAATGAGGCTGGACATCCAATCAGTCAAGATGCACGTGGACATGTTTAAATTTCTCTATTTTTCACTTTGAAATTTTCAATAAAATAATAATAACAATATCTATAGAATTTTTTTTTTAAAATGTTACATTATGCATCCTGAATTCCTGATCAACTGCATGAACATCACATGTGATGTGAGATTCTTTGAATGGTCTTCTTGTACATGCTGCAAAAGTTATCACCTTTTAATGTGCACCTCAATTTAAATGGGGGAAAAGTTGAACAACAAAATAAAAACATGTATTTACTGTAGTTGATTGAGATTTGAGATTTTTTTCAAGACATTTAGGTTCACCTTTCCATCATTATTGGGGTGCAGAAACATGAGTATCAAGAAACACAGGTTCGGCAAATTTTCAAGTTGTATTCAAACAGAAAGAAAACCATCATTTCTCTAAATAATTATACTAAATTTAAGGAAAATATATGTCCGGCCCTGTCCACACCATTTTTTCCTTTTTAAAAAATTATACTCTCATTCAAGTACACACAATTATATGAAATTTTCACTTTAAAAAAATGAAAAAAATAAAGTTCATACACTTTGATAGAACCCTATATACTATGATGACAAAGTGTATATTATACTATCATAATATATAAGACTGTAAAACGAGCTGCAAAACAGACTGAGTATATCAGCGCTCTAAATTGAAACCAAACAAATCATGTTAATTTGTAGCTTTTGATGTGAGTCCAGGTTGCATAGGAGTTTTATGAGTCATCGAACCTAGAAAATTTGAATGCGTTGAAAGGGCCCAAAGTAAGATCTAACATCGAAGCTTATATTAGGCCATCTCTATCTAGAGGCGATAAACGAGTCGAGCTTTGACATGTCAAACTCAGCTCATTCAGCATCAGGCTCGGCTCGGCTTGAGACCGAGCTTCATTTCGTGTTCAAGCTCGGCTTGTTGGGCTCGTGAAAAGCTCAATTGAAGTTCGGCTCGGCTCGTTTGTTAAACAAGCCAAGCTGAAACTCGAATCAAGGCACGACTCGGGCTCATTTAGCTAAAATAAAACCTTGTTTAGTATTTGACAAGTCACATTTCACAAATCACAACACCTTATACAAGTGAAAGTGACATATGCTCGGGCTCGGCTCGCTCCCCTTTTATCTGTTAAGTAAACGAGTTCATTTAGGTCCGGGCTCGCTCGGCTCGGCTCGTTTACAAACCGAGCTTTAAAAATTATTCAAGCTCGACTTGTTTGTCTAATCGAACGAGCATGAATGAGCTTTAACTGAACCGAGCCCGAGCTGCTCAGCTCGTTTACCAGCCCTATCTCCATCTCAACTTATTTAAACCTATACCCAAATCTTACTTAAAATTTGAGTAAAAACTTAATTTGATATGGTGTGTCTCTAACCATCAATTTGTGTTTTACTCAAATCTTTTTAAAAATTCCCATATTCTCCCAATTATTTCTTATAAGGGAAAAATCCATATAACCCCCTGTAATTTGACCTAAATCCATATAAACCTCTGCAATTTGCATAAATCCATATAACCCCCTATAATCACCCCTCTATATCCATAAAACCCCCCCATCTGTCTTCCCTCCATCTGGTTAACGGGGCAGGGGGTTATATGGATTTATGACATATTACAGGGGGGTTATATGGATTTTTCTTATTTTTTTTATTTTCTTTACATGTAGTTTAAAAATTGAGCTGTTTAACATTTACTTTTGAATTTTTTTTCAAGATACCATGCACTTTTAATTTTAATAAAAAAAGGTTATTCAAATAAAAAACACATACAAAATCACCTACCAAAGAGATAGAAGTAAAAGAGATATATACTTTATCTCTTGGTATTTCAAAAAAGAACCAAAAACTACTCCTCCACGTACAATTTATCCCCAACAAAACTCACTCATGACACCAACACAAGAGGTGTCCCAAGATTTAATAAAAAAACATAATTCATCCTCTTGGCATTTTTGAAATTTTGTTGGTTGATTTTACACACTTTTTGTTACAAAATTCATTCTCTTTTACTTCTATCTCTTTGGTGGGTGATCTTATATGTGTTTATTATTTGAATAATCCTTTTTTCTTTTATTAAAATTAAAGATGCATGGTATCTTGAAAAAAAATTCAAAAGTAAATGTTAAACAACTCAATTTTTAAACCACATGTAAAGAAAAAAAAAAGAGAAAAATCCATATAACCCCTTGTAATCTATCACAAATCCATACAACCCCCTGCCCCGTTAGCCAGACGGACAGAAGGCAGACGAAAGGGGTTTTATGGATTTAAAGGGGTGATTACAGGGGGTTATATGGATTTATGAAAATTGCAAGGGGTTATATGGATTTAGGCCATATTAAAGGGGGTTATATGGATTTTTCCATTCTTATAAACATTTTTAAACTCTTTTCCTCCAAACATTTTTGCTACTCAATTTTTCTTCCCTCCAAGATATTCCTTTTAAAATTTAGGATTAGACCAAGTTCAAATTTTTTTCCTCCAAATCTCTCACTCAAAAGTTCTTTCCTCCGAATCATTGCCTATGAATAAGGCCTCTCATGTATCTTTCAATTCATCTCCAACATTCTAAATAGAAATGGAGCCTTCATAATTTTCTGACCTCTTATTTTTCATCTTGGACTTCTTCTTCTTTGGAAGACAATTGATGCAGACATCATAGCCGTACAATATATGGACGACCGAGATCAAATGGAACACAAGAAGAAAAAACATCTTGATGAATCAGGAGCACCGTGACTTCAAACGGCCATAACTTTTGAACCGTAGATCAGAATCGCTATTATAATATGTCCACGCGTTCGTATCGACGAGCCCTATAGAGTAGTGACCATGCTATTACGTTATTTTTCGGAGCGTTCTGAGATCGTCTTGGATGTCAAATCGACGGTTTAAAGTTATTTTTACGATTTTTAGGTTGTTAGGATTTTATGCGTTTGTTAGGATTTACTATATTTATATTTGAATTCCAAATCATTATTTGAATTCAAATTTGAATTTTAGTTAGGATTAGATAAAGATTTGTTAGATTTGTTGTTAGTTTACAGATTTAGATAATTAGTTGAGATCCTAGTTTGTTAGGATTCTCTTCTATAAATAAGCTTGTAAACCAATTGACAAAAGGAGATTATTGAATTTTGAAATTTATTTTATTTATCTATTGTTTTTGTTAGGAGTACTAACATTTACATAGAACCACCAAATATCCGGTATTTCTTAGGAAATCAACAGGTCTTTGAAGCCCAACATCCCCGGTATCCTGCCTGAAGAATCAACAGCCTTGTTGGAGCCTACCGATTTCGTTCCTTTGAACAGATCAGTAGAAGAGCGCGATCCCACGCTGCATCAGTTGGTATTAGAGCTTGCGTCGATCTTCGGCGCATCGTTCTATAATAAAATAAAATAAAATAACATACCACCGAGAAGACGTCCTCTTAGCGACACCTACGACCGAGAGGAGCTACAATAAACCATCGCAGCAGCTACAACAGCAACTAATAGGCGCAAGGATGAAAGGTTTGAGGCAATGAAGCGCCAAATGGAGGAGATGATGGCGTTTATGCAACATCGCGAACGATCTCCAACTCCGCGACCACGATCACCAGCCCCACCATCACCAACTCCACGATCACCAGCCCCACGATTTCCGACCACGCGATCTGAGACGGATGATCCCATTGGAGGAGGTTTCAATAATCCGTTTGCGCAAACCGAACAACGCCAACGAGGGGGATTTTTCGGATCTCCTAAAGGTACCCTCTGATTGATGGCAAACCGGCCTAAAAATTGATATTCCAGAATTTCAGGGAGGTCTTCAACCCGAGAATTTCTCAATTGGTTGAATACCGTTGAAGTGGTCCTAGATTTCAAAGAAGTTCCCAAAGACAAACGGATACCATTGGTTGCTACACGGTTTCGTGGGAGAGCTGCAGCATGGTGGCACAGATGAAACAAACTCGATCTCGACGAGGCAAATCGAAGATCGAAACATGGGAGAAGTTAAAAAGCATACGCGGGAGGTGTTTCTACCGCATAATTATGTGCAGACGCTTTACCAACGGCTTCAAAATTTGCGACAAAATGCACGATCCATCGATGAGTACACGACGGAGTTCTATCTCTTGGTTGCTCATAATGTCCTCACTGAATCTGAGGATCAACTCGTGTCTCGTTACATTGTAGGTATGCGCCAACAATTTCAAGACACTTTGAATCTATCTGATTGCTTTTCTGTTTCAGAGGCACATCAACGAGCCCTACAATTAGAGAAACAATGGAGTCAAAGGAATTACAACTCTTCGGATAGAGGAGGACCTACCACCTTGCCCCTAGCAAGTCGAAATCCAGCGCAATCAGAAATCGCGCATAAGCCAACCCCGCACAATTTCCCACCAAGGGCATCGATCATTAATCCAAGCTTCAAATGCTTTAAATGCGGCGAAGCTGGACATCGGGCTGCCAATTTTCACAAAGGAGACCGTCCGGGAAAAGCACTACTCATGGGCACCGACGGAGCGGAAGATGATGAATTTTCAGATCCTATTGATAACCCGCTATATGATGATGAGGACCAATCTAATGAGGAAGTTGTCACTGGAGATCATGGACAATCTTTGGTCATTTGTCGTGTGTGTTATGCTCCGAAAGAGGAGGAAGGGGATAGATGGCTTCGCAACAACATCTTCCATTCCACTTGCACCATCGGTGACAAGGTATGTCGCTTTGTTATTGACTCGGGAAGTTGCAAGAATGTTTTTGCTGAAGAGGTCGTTCGAAAACTCAAGCTAGACACCAAACCGCATCCAAATCCTTATAAATTATCATGGCTTCAGAAAGGGAACGAGGTAAAAGTTTCTAAACGATGTTTAGTTAACTTTTCAATTGGCTCTAAATATAAAGATAAAATCTGGTGCGATATTGTTACTATGGATGTGTGTCATCTTCTATTGGGGAGACAGAGGCAATTTGATCGGAGTGTTTTCCATGATGGTCGTCGTAACACTTGTTGCTTTACTTGGGATAATACTCGCATAATTCTTGTTCCAAACAAGGAAGTCATACCAAAACCCATTGCAATGACATGTAGTAGTTTCCTCTCATATAAAAGTTTTATTGATGAGATAGAGGATTCGGGATTGTCTATATGTTTATTGGACGCGACGAGGGAGATGGTCTTGTTGCACCTGATGAGGTGAAGCCCCTTCTCGATGAATTTCGAGACATCTTCCCCATTGAATTACCGGATGGTTTACCACCTCTCCGCGATGAGCAACATCAGATCGATCTAGTGTCGGGTTCAGACCTTCCAAACAGGCCTCATTACCGCATGAGCCCTAAGGAGCATGAAGAATTGTGGCATCAAATCGAAGAGCTTCTCGGAAAGGGATACATTAGGAGAGTCTCAGCCCGTGCGCGGTACCAGCCTTGATCACACCTAAGAAGGACGGTAGTTGGAGGATGTGCGTCGACAGCAGAGCAATCAACAAAATTACCGTCAAGTATCGCTTCCCTATCCCTCGTTTGGACGATCCTTTGGACCAATTGGGCGGTGCAATGGTGTTTATCAAATTGGACTTGAAGAGCGGATATCACCAGATCTGTATTCGTGCTGGGGATGAATGGAAGACGGCATTCAAGACTCGGGAGGGCCTCTATGAGTGGTTGGTTATGCCCTTTGGGCTTTGCATGCACCTAGCACGTTTATGCGCTTAATGAATCAAGTCTTACGACCCTTCATTGGTCATTCTGTGGTGGTATACTTTGATGATATTTTATTTATAGTGCTAATGTTGATTACATATGCAGCATTTTCGAGAGGTTCTTGTGGTTCTACGCAGTCAAGAAGTGTTCATTCTTGACGGACAAAGTTCTCTTTCTCGGCTATGTTATTTCTCGTGATGGTATTTCAATGGATGAGTCAAAGGTTGCAACAATCGAACAATGGCCTCCACCCACGACTCTTTTCGAAGTGCGTAGTTTCCATGGTTTGGCGTCTTTCTATTGGCGGCTCATCCCTCATTTCAGCACTATCACGACACCGATCACAAATTGTATGAAGAATGGCATATTTGTGTGGACTACCGAGGCAGCTGAAGCCTTCGCATTAATCAAACAAAAATTAATTACTGCACCGTCCTCATTCTTTCAAACTTCAGGCAGCCGTTTGAGTTACATTGTGATGCATCGAAGGTGGGCATTGGAGCGGTTTTAAGCCAACACATGAAGTCCATCACATTATTTAACCAAAAATTGAGCAGATCGAAACTCAACTACATCACCTATGACTTGGAGTTCTATGCCATCGTTCAAGCCTTGAAGCATTGGCGACATTATCTTATTCACAGCGAGTTCGTTCTATACTCTGATCATGATTCCCTAAAGCACATCAATAACCAAGACAAACTCGCATTTTGTGATGGTACGTGGGCCGAATATATTCAAGAATTTTCTTTTGTTCTCAAGCATAAATCGGGTGCTTTGAATCGGGTTGCTGATGCTCTTAGTCGTCGTTCTTCCCTATTGACAACCATGCGAGCTAAGGTACTTGGGTTCGATTCTTTTCCAGACTTACTTGCTACTGATCCATACTTTATTAGTGTCTTGGAGGATATTAGTGCAGGCAAGCCTACGAGTTTCCTCCTTCATGATGGATTCTTCTTTTGAGGGAACCAGTTATACGTGCCAGATTGTAGCTTACGACTCAAGCTCATTGCTGAGTTACATGGAGAAGGCCACATAGAGTGAGATAAAACCCTACTTTTTCTCTCGAGTTCTTATTATTGACCATCCTTGCGTCGTGAGGTTGCACGATTTGTTGACGGATGTCGCATATGTCAAGTTTCCAAAGGGAGTGCTACTAATGCCTGTCTTTACACCCCTTTGCCCGTTCCAGACCAGCCATGGACCAATGTGAGCATGGATTTCGTTCTAGGTCTCCCGCGCACCCAACGCGGCGTAGACTCCATCTTTGTGGTCGTCGATCATTTCTCCAAGATGGCACACTTTATTGCTTACAAGAAGACCAATGATGCTGTACATGTTGCACAACTTTATTTTTGAGAAATGTACCATTTGCATGGATTACCCCTATCCATTGTCTTTGAAGAGATACGCGCTTTCTTAGCCACTTTTTGCAGAGCTTGTGGAAGTTGGCTCACACAAAACTGGATTTCAGCCGTGCATATCATCCTCAAACTGATGGACAAATAGAGGTGGTGAATCGATCTCTCGGCTCTATACTTCGTTGTCTCATAGGAGATAATTTGAAGACGTGGGACCAAAAAATTTACCAAGCCGAGTTCGCCTTCAATCGATCGGTGAATCGTAGCATAGGTCTCAGCCCCTTCTATGTGGTGTACGGTCTTCTTCCACAATCACCAGCTGATCTCGCACTAATCCCCGACTTGAAGCGCATCCATGGCAAGGCCGAAGACCTCATCACCCAACTCCAGTAGATTCACAACGACACTCGGCAACATCTCCTTGACAGTACATCTAAATACAAACAAATTGCTGATAAAAAACGTCGTCTTGTTGAATTCGATGTTGGTGATTATGTTTGGGCTGTGCTAACCAAGGATCGATTCCCTACAGGAGAGTATAATAAGCTTGCTGCCCGCAAAAGTGGTCCCCCACAGATTTTGGAGAAGATCAATCCCAATGCTTATCGGTTGCAACTTCCAAGCCACATTCGCATAGCTGATGTCCTCAATGTCAAGCACCTCGTTCCATATACGGGTGACAGTTTCAGTGATAACGATCTGAATTTGAAGGTGAATTCTCTCCAAACTGGGGAGGATGATGCAGACATCATAACCGTACAATATATTGACGACCGAGATCAAATGGAACACAAGAAGAAAAAACATCTTGATGAATCGGGAGCACCGTGACTTCAAACGGCCATAACTTTTGAACCGTAGATCAGAATCGCTATTATAATATGTCCACGCGTTCGTATCGACGAGCCCTATAGGAGTAGTGACCATGCTACTACGCTATTTTTGGAGCGTTCTGAGATCGTCTTGGATGTCAAATCGACGGTTCAAAGTTATTTTTACGATTTTTAGGTTGTTTTGAGGTTGTTAGGATTTTATGCATTTGTTAGGATTTACTATATTTATATTTGAATTCCAAATCATTATTTGAATTTAAATTTGAATTTTAGTTAGGATTAGATAAAGATTTGTTAGATTTGTTGTTAGTTTACAGATTTAGATAATTAGTTGAGATCCTAGTTTGTTAGGATTCTCTTCTATAAATAAACTTGTAAACCAATTGACAAAAGGAGATTATTGAATTTTGAAATTTATTTTATTTATCTATTGTTTTATTAGGAGTACTAACATTTACATAGAACCATAAAATATCTGGTATTTCTTAGGAAATCAACAGGTCTTTGAAGCCCAACATCCCTGGTATTCTGCTTGAAGAATCAATAGCCTTATTGGAGCCTACCGATTTCGTTCATTTGAACGGATCAGTAGAAGAGCGTGATCCCACGCTGCATCAACAACTATGAAGAAATAGCATCTCTTGTGGCTATTTATGAGATGAAGACAAAGATAAATATACGAAGTTAAAAAATAAAGATGAATACGGAAGAAAGAAGACCCTTTTTTTTGGGTTTCAAAAGACATTGGAAGCCTTCATTGATTGATTGATATGAAAATGTGGAGATGAAAGAAAAATAAATTGTTGAAAATTTAGGTCAAGATTTGAGTCTCCCTTGATTTGGGCAAAGATTTGAGTCAAAATTGATTTTGTATGAGTATGGGTAAATGGTTAGAAAAATATTTGAGTAACTTTTATTTAAATTTAAATTTGAATAAATGTTTGATAATAGGATTAGAGATGCTCTTACAGAAAATGTTAAGGGTAATCATTCACTTTTTTAACTCCTAACATAATTTGAATTTTTTAAAGGTATATACTTTTTTTATTGGTAAGATATATGCTTGTCTAATGAAATACAGATCTTTACAAATTTTCAAATTTTCCTTCAATTCAACCCTCAAAAATTAATTTTTTTTTATTTTTGGTAAATTTAACATTTAAGTCTTATTAGTCTACTTTTATTATTATTAGGTGATTTTCAGTGACCAAGGGTCCTACTAGTATAGATGTTCCTAGTAATTTATGAATAAGATCTCTAATTGCATAATTAAAAGTCTTATCTTTTCATTGGAGTCCACAAAAAAAAGTGTCAAATACTCTTTTATGTCAATTGTCAACCAAGGTGTTTTGAAGAGGAGGTGATCTCTTCTTTTGCTTATTAGTAAGGAAAACTTAATTTTCTACTGCCGTTTCTTGTAATATAACCATCTCTTTAGATAGTAAGACATTCTGTAGTTTCTTTCTCTTACTCGAGGCAACCATTTAACACAATCTTCTTTACCAAAAAAACATGATTCAACATGGAAAACTCGATAAGAAACCATAGAGACATACCCAAGATTGATAGTCGAAGCTAGGAAAGTGTCTCTTTGCCTCAACCAGCCCCTCATCTATGGCGTCCTCTGCATATGTGATATAATACAGCGATCCACAACAGAATCTGATTCTTTAGATCTCGCCACTTTCGAATTCTCCCTTGTGATGCTCATTGTGATCAGTCATTCCCAACCCTTAGCTCCGATGTTTCTGCCATCCACCTGTATCGGCCTTTGAGTGGCTCCAGTAGTACCAAAGCGACACCCCCATGGACACCAAAGTAAACGCAGCTGCTGCAGCGAAAACTCTTTTGCGGAGGGCGGCACAAGATGTGAGGTCTCGGGCCTCAAGGTATCCCCAATATTTGGTGTGATATGCGTTGCGAGCGGACCCTGCCAACAGACATGCCTCTGCCACCAAAAAAATCACCCTGCCAAAATTTAATAAGAGCACATGAGGACGAGATGTACATGCACAATGTAGCATTTTCAGTAGGTTAGGAAACAACACGGAATTTGGGTCATTTTAATGAATTATGAATAATAATTAGGGTCAGTTTGGTAATCCTTTGTATACACCTTCTGCTGGATAACCCAGATAAACGACGTTTATAATTCTTCATTCGCGCTGTAATTCCTAGGCATCCTGGGCAAAATGACTTTCATTTCTCCTTCCCACAGAATCTACCAAAATTGAATTTCCAAGAAAGACAGAATTCAGAAGTTCATTATTTATTTATGATACACACCTGCTAGTCAGTTTAATCATGGGTTTCAGCTCTTTCCATTCATATTGCAGATTTTCATTCTTGACCTACAATACAATGGATTGGTCTAGTGATTCATGCCCATTTATTCCAAATTATGTCTGAACATGGAAAAAAAAACATTATAAACGACATGTGTGATGTGAATCCTCATATTTTCGACCACATAATCAACATGGAAAAAAAAGGATCAGTTACACATAACAGTTATACAAATGATACAAAATTGTCACTGCTTGTGTAATCCTCTATTGTGAAGATTATTGACATTCTAATGAAAACCGAATTTCTGATGTGAATAACACATAACACAGGGTTTAAATCCACCTCTTCTTTTCTATT
This sequence comes from Acorus calamus, assembly GCA_030737845.1. Taxonomy (NCBI): domain Eukaryota; kingdom Viridiplantae; phylum Streptophyta; class Magnoliopsida; order Acorales; family Acoraceae; genus Acorus; species Acorus calamus. The sequence goes on along the minus strand of CM060858.1, from coordinate 19,977,053 downwards.
GATGTATTAATTGCATCACCCATCCCATACTCATATGTGACCAACAATGTCAACAGCTCACTATTCTATGAGGAGGGATTCCCCCTTGATGAAAAAGATATCAAGCAAAGCATAAATTCATCAACATATAGAAAGAGCCCTGAAGTCATACAGAGCTGTCTAAATCCCTTTGATCTCACAAATCAGATCAAATCAACAACAATACAATAAATTCTATAAGGCACATAGTAGCCATTTGATCTGGATCCAACAGCTCAAAAAAAGGAGTGCCTTAGAGTCTTGGAGAGAACAAAAAAAAGAGCTGTGAAGAGGATCCTCAATTAGAGAGAGATTTCTTAATACGAATTACCAAATGTCCTTCACATAGAAAGCTGTTTGTGAGATGTCTTGCAATGGTGAGGAGATATTTGTATTTTGATTACTTGATATAGTAGATCAATCCCTCTTCTCCTATGTTGAGGTAAACAAATTTGCAGAACCACATAAATCACTTGTTCTATTGTGTGTTTTTGCTTGGTTTTGTTTTCACTCTCTGATCTCCAGGTGCTAAGGTTGAACCTTAGGATGCGATATTACGAGAACAAAAGCATTCGTAACTGAATGAGATAAAGTATCTCCTAAACAAGAAATAAAACTTAAAAAAAAGTAAAGGAAATAGACAATAGATTAATGGGACAGCCTATGTAATGACAAATAACAAAGCTCCCATCCCTATTCAACATCAGTGTAGCAAGCCGCCCCCCCCCACCCCACATTTTATCTCCCTGCTCCCATAGAATCCCTAAAACATCTTCCCCACAAACCTGTTTCCTATAAATCATCTTTTTATTCTTTGTTAGTCAAATGTTTGAGCGATGAAGTATTTCTCAAGGCATACAAGTATTTCTTTATACTATATCAGATTACAGAGATGAGTGAACTTTGGAAAATGAAGAAAGACACACTTAGAAACCAAAAATGGATAGCATTATGCCTTATCTTTTATACTGTTTTCTGCCACTTAAAATAATAATTACTAATAACTACAAACAAACAAACCCGTTCTACAGGATCAACATATTTGGGTTTGTTGTTAACTAATAAAATCACCTTAATGAATCCTTTTTTCTCTTCTTGAATGATAGGTTCTACATGTAAAAAATTTCATGAAGACAAATTTACCTTATTTATTGTCACCGTAAGGTAAAAGTCCAATAATTCACTAAAATCAGCTTATGTGCAGGGTGCATAATCCAAAATTGATACTGTAGCTTCCTAAACGAACTCCGAGAGAATTGAAACATATATGTGAGAACCAATTATACTTAAGGTTTTGGATTTCACATTGCATCACTTGATAGTTTCCAAAACTCAAACTAGAACACTCTTGGGAATAAAATCTAATTTTACAAATCCACACAACTATGATTAAACAGAACTGCATCTCGGCTGCGTGAAATATAATCCAACCTCCCAGTCACCCAAATGATACCATACCATTGAAAGGTTCTAAATGTATCCATCTTGCCTTGTTATGGTTCCAAAGGCATTAAGCTGTTGAATTGTCTGATTTCAGTCTAACAGTTGATTAACATGTCAGTGTTATTCAACTAGCAATCCATCTTGCACATTTCAATATATATATCTGATTCAAGAAAGACCAATAAATGGAAAAATCCAAACAACCCAAGAAACCAATCATGAAAATCTAAAGACCCATCAAAAAAAGTTTCCACCTTTATCATTTTTTAAACAACCCAACATTCAAAGAGAGACTAAATTACCAAGAGAGGGCAAAGGAGGAGACGGCGCAGGCACGTGAACCGCCGGCGCCATGTGAGAGACCCCTCCCGAAGCAGAGGCACTTCGTGAAGAAGTTCACAACCGCCTGCGAAGCAAGAAGCGCCGCGAACGCCGACAGACCGTACACGGTGGAGACGTCGGAGTCGTATCGGCAGTACGTCCTCTCGTCGTACTCGTCTGGCACCACCTTCCCCTGTAAAGGAAGACCCAAAATTCAACACAGACCCAGATGATCTGACGGTTCAGATTTTGAGATAGAGAGGCTTACGGTGCTCCGCCGCCTCTCGGCGGCGACGGAGAGGACGAACGCGATGACGTGGAGTGAGGATATCACTACCACGATGGAGGGGAGATCGCCATCAGTCGTTCACACAGAGTGTTTCTCACACTCTCTTCCCAGTTTTATTCATTCTAGACTTTTAGTCAGTCATGGTTTGCTATAGTTGTTTATTTTTATTTTTTATTTTTGCTTTTGTTGTTGCTTTGTTTGAAAGCTATGCATGTCTTTCACTTTCCCTGTTTTTGATGCTGACAGTGGTGCTTTGACCGAAAATCTTTTATGTCTTGGATAGTCGAATAAACGAGTATAAAGGTAATATAAGGGTGATAAGGGTGGTACAAGAATGGATAGAGAAATTGTTGTTTGCTTGTAGGGTATAACTTGGTATTACTAAGTCAGTTTAAACAAGTATAAGAGAGTATAACAATTCTAAGTAACCCTTAGTATAAGCTATACTCACTTTATCTATTTTCATGGGCTCACATGTCAAATCAACTTTTTACACCTTATCAGATCAAATCACCTATCAACACCTCTTATACATCAAAAGGCTCACATGTCAAATTAATTTTTTTAAACTTTATTTATATTTTATTCTTTATCAACCAAATAACTCAACCTTTACTCTTATGTTTCCCAATGAGAATAAAAAAAATACAACCAAACATAAAATCTCTTATTCTTGTAGATTTATTATATATACTGGCATAGTTATCTATCCAGAATAACTCAATTTCGCTATTCAAACGAGGGGTTAGTTTATATCTGGAAGGGCACGTCTACACCCACCAACCATTTACCTATTAACACCAACCAAAATAAAAAAAATTATTTAAATTTAATTTGAATATCACTATTCTCACCAATCATTCGATAGTCAATCTGTCAACCTTCTTTTACAACTTTCGACAGTCTCTCTGTCAACATTTTTTTACGACATTCGACAGAATCTATGTGAATCTTCCTTTACGACTTTCGACAGATCTCTGTCAACCTTCATTTATGACCTTCGACCTTAACAGTGTCGAATGGTTTAAAAAAAGTGAGGATTTTGAGATAGATATAATTTTAAAAAAATATTTATCTAATGTGAGATTTTAGTTTTAGATTAGAACATGCAGATTGGATTAATTGGTTTTGATTTTCTTCAATAGCTTTGTATGTAAATGCAAGGAGGTTGAAAGAATTAACTATTGCTTCTGGTTCAAGTGTTTTTATTGGAATGTGGTGATTGCAATGTGAGTATTGAATGTAACACGAATGTGTTGACATTTTGATGTTCGTTGAATGTAAATTTGGCCAAATGTGTCTTAAGTCTTCTTTTGAAAAAATATTATGTTCGACACTGTTACGGTCGAGCACATCCTCCCAGGTCGACAGACCAACTGTCGAAAGTTGTAAATGACAGTTGACAAAGCTATTGTTGAAGTTTGTAAAGGAAAGTTGACAGAGAAACTGTCAAAAATTGTAAAGGAAGGTTGACAGATCGATCATCGAATGGTTAGTGAAAGTAGTGATGTTCAAATAAAATTTAAATAAATTTTTTTTCGTTTTGGTTGGTGTTAATAGGCGAACGGTGTGTGGGGATAGATGTGCCCTATTTGGAAAATGTTTACACTAAAAAAAAAGACAAACCATTTTTATTTTTTTTAAATAGTAAATATCATATAATACAGTAACGGAGGGTTTTACTTGTTAAATCACCTCTTATAAACATAGTGCTTTACACGTCAAATTAATATTTCATTTTTTATACTCCATGAATCACATCTTAATTTGATTTAATTTTTCTAGTAAATTAATATGACAAATTCATCACACAAACAAAACAAAATAAAAAAGTGACTGATGGGAGATAGAGAGGCGCCTTCATTCAAGTGGTAATCGAAGCACAATGAGCAAAATCACTCAATTTGTTGTTCCGGTAATGGTATGGACGATTTGGCTAGCCCGTAATCATTTGATTTTTAGGGATACAAGAGTTTATATTAAAAATTTGCGGGGCTCGGTTATGAATTTTATTAGAGATTGGGGGGTTGCTTGTGTGGGGAAAAGCAAAATTTTGTATATTGGTGGTAAAATTGTGGTCGAGAAATAGGTTTTTGTAGCACCACTTGATAGACCCCTTTACTATTTTTACTGTTTTGGACATATTCGCTTTGGTTTTAATAAAATTAAAATGCATGTCTACCGTTTCATATAAAAAAAAAGTGTACAATAAATCTATCCAACAACAAATACAGAAATGCATGCACTCACACAAACACAAGAACATGCATGATTTAGGATTCATTTACATCCATGGTGGAGTGAATTTTATGACGTGCATTAGACCAGAACTCACTGTAAATCCAAACACAACATGGTGACGGGGTTTCGGAAACATTTTATGTGTTTTATATACAAAACAGCCCGTTTTTTTTTTCTTTGGATGAAATGGTAGGCATACGTCTTAATTTTATTCAAATCAAAACGAAATATGCCCAAAACAGTAAAAAAGTAGATGAGGGGTCTACCAAGAGGAGCTATCAAACCTACTCCTCGATCACAAAGCAGCCCGCATTTAAGAAGCTCCCAAAATAATTAATGTTTCTCAAACGCGAGAATTCAACCCCTCACTGATCACCGTATTCTCAAATAGACCCTTGATATATTTAAACCATAAAATGTCTCATTTTTTAATTTAGTATGGAAGCTGAGACACATGACAAAATGATGACTGAAAGAAGAAGACAAATGATGACCGAAGGAAGCTCAAGGCGGCGCTGGTCATAACTGATGAAACATGCATGTTCTTAGGTTGGTCAGCTTGTGTGTGTGTATATATATCAAATAATTAGATTTAAAGTAAAAAAAAATGTATTTTCAAAAGAAAACTTGTGGGCCAGCTAACTGTGCCGGTGGGCGGTCCGTTGACATAGCCCAGTAATCCGTCAGACCATTTCTATAAGGGTGGCTCTACTCCAAATTAGGTGCACCTGTAAGAATGTGACCCATTAAGAAATGAATATGGACACGTAATGATCAATGTTCAATTTCATTATTTGGTTCATAAAAGAATACATTAGAAGAGTGAACCAATTAAGTATAAATTAATTGATTTTTTATATGGTTCAACTCCCATGACTATCCATTGAATGATGAATCTAGAAATACACAATGTATAGAGAGTAATTGTGTGTATCCCATTAAGTGGTACATAATGTATGTACATTTTCATTAAGTGATAGAGAATTTATATACATCATTTTAAAATGGTACACAATGTATGAAATAATTGTGTACATGAATTACCATTGAAATGAGGAAAATATTCAATGTCTTTGTATTCCCAACACCCATCCATTATTGGATACATTCCCAAAACATTTAGTAGGTTCATTGGATTCTTCAATGGGTTTTAAGAATCCAATTTATGTTTGAGTGTGGGAGGGTTCCCCCTCTCCATCTATAAAAGGGAGTGGACTCCCAACCCATTCTTCATGTCACACAACATCTTGTGTTTGCACAAGCAAGAGTAAGTCCACTCCATAGAGAGATAGGAGAGTGAAGAATCCTTCTATTTTTATTTCAAGTCCTTGTACCAAAGGAGGTTACTTACCATGGAGAAAGGTTTGTGTGTGTATATATATATATATATATATATATATATATATATATAGACTCGTGATTACGTGCGGTCGGTGCGGACGTGCGGATTCGACGTGCGTCGTCCGATCGTGGGTCCATCGCATCGAACGGTCGGGTGCGATTCACGTCGACCGTTGGATGCGATGGACCCGCGATCGGACGACGCACGTCGAATCCGCACGTCCGCACCGACCGCACGCTATCACTCGACTATGTATATATATATATATATATATATATAATATATATATATATAATATAATATAATATAATGATTCCGCATTATTGTAAAATATGATTATAGTATTCGTAAACATGTTAATCAAGATCCTAAGTGCTATTATGATTTATTTTACATGTGGTATCAGAGCAGGTTGTGATTTTCATGTTTTTTCGGATTGTAAGATTGTTTTTGAAAGTTTAAGCATGTCTTTCTCCATATTTGATTTTTTTTTCTTTTCATCCACATAATGTTAGTGACTATCCATATTGTTTATTGTACATTGTTGATAAATTGTATAAATGAAAAAAACAACCATGGAATTTTGAAGTAAAAGTGGATATATTTAAAATTTGAATATATGGGTCGTAACTTTCTTGTCTTATGCTTTTATCATTGAGAAAGTATTTATGTTAAATCTATCATATTACACTTTATTATTTATGATTATATGTTTATAAAATGGAATAGTTTGGTAGTCACCAAAGTGGCCCAACTATAAAATTTTATAACCATATATTATATGAAGATAAATTAACAATTTCTATTTAAGAGGTTGTAGATTGACCCAAAGGTGGATCTATAACCAAATAATTAGAAATTGGAATAAGACAATTTTCATGCACACATAATCAGATTTGATTTTTGTTGCCCAAAGGTCAAAAGTCTATCAGATTATGGATAATGTTATCAATTAGTCTTATTCATTATGTGAAACAAAATGGAACGCTTTGTATGTCATGACTCGGCCCAAAGGAAGAAATCATGATGATACTATTTGTTCATAATTATAATTGTGCAAACTAATTGGTGAGTATTTTAATCTTATTTCAGTACCTGTTACCCCTTCTCTTCATGCGCATGCTTCGTCTGTTCCCGTTCTCGATGGATCGAACTTTTCAGATTGGAAAGAGCAGATACAGTTCACCCTTGGTGTTCTGGATCTAGATTTGGCTCTCCAAACTAAAAAGCCCGCTGAACTCACTGAGACTAGCAGTGAGGATGACAAAAATCTATTTAAGCAGTGGGAGCGATCCAACAGACTTAGCCTAATGTTTATGCGCATGACTATTGCGAATAACATCAAATCATCACTTCCGAAAGCTGATGATGCACAGACCTACCTGAAAAATGTGGAAGATCGTTTCAAAGCTGCTGATAAATCATTAGCGGGGACACTCATGGCACAACTGACAACTATGAAATATGATGGGGTGCGAGGTATGCAACAACATATCTTAGAAATGACTAATATCGCTGCAAAACTCAAGACATTGGGAATGAATGTGGATGAATCCTTCTTAGTGCAGTTCATTTTGAACTCACTTCCACCTCAGTATGAGGCATTCCAAATCTCGTATAATACGAATAAAGACAAATGGAATGCCAATGAGTTAACAAGTATGGCCATTCAAGAGGAGGCCAGACTTAAGCAAAGAGGGATTCATTCAGTTCATTTCATTGCTCATAAAGATGCTAAAAGGGGAAGAAAGCAAGGAAAGGGCAAAGGTCAAGCTCCACCAAAGGTCCATGATCCTGCTGATGCTCCTCAGGTTCATGTGAAGACCGATAAGAGTCCAAAGTGTTTTTTCTGTAAAAAGAATGGACACATACAGAAGGACTGTTCGAAGCGTAGGGCATGGTTCGAAAAGAAAGGTAAGCACTTTGCTTATGTATGTTTCGAATCATATCTTACTGAAGTACCTTCGAATACATGGTGGATTGACTCAGGTGCCTCTATTCATGTTTCCAATTCGATGCAGGGATTCCTTACAACCCGGAGCCCAAATCCAAATGAAAGATACATCCTAGTAGCGAACCGCATGAAAGTTGAAGTCTTGGCCATTGGAACCTATCGTTTGTCTTTGGATAGTGGTTTTTATTTAGATTTGCAAAATACTGTTTATGTTCCTTCTGTTTCAAGAAACCTTGTTTCTCTTCCTAAACTAGACCTTGATGGTTATTCCTTTTATTTTGCAAATAAATCCTTTAACTTGTTCAAGAATAATGTTTTTATGGGTTGTGGAACTTTATGTGATGGCTTATATAAATTGAACCTTCATTCTTCTTTTTCTGAAGCCTTAATGACCTTGCATCCTGATAGAAATATTGGAATTAAAAGAAACATGATAAATGAAAATTCTTCCATCTTGTGGCATAAACGACTGGGACATATTTCCAGAGAAAGGATGGAAAGATTAGTAAAAGATAAGGTTCTTCCAACCTTAGATTTTACTGATTTTGTAGTGTGTGTGGACTGTATTAAGGGTAAACAGACCAAACACACTAAGAAAGGTGCCACAAGAGCTAATGAGCTTCTTGAGATTGTTCACACTGATATATGTGGACCTTTCTCTTCTCCCTGTTTCAGTGGTGAAAAATACTTTATTACCTTTATTGATGACTTTTCTAGATTTGGATATATCTATTTGCTTAATGATAAATCTCAGGCTGTGGATACCCTTGAGGTATATATTACTGAGGTTGAACGGCAATTAGATAAAAAGATTAAAGTCATTCGTTCTGATAGAGGTGGTGAGTATTATGGGAGATATGATGAAACAGGACAACACCCCGGTCCATTTGCTAAACTCCTAGCAAAGTATGGAATTCGTGCACAATATACGATGCCCGGTACTCCTCAGCAGAATGGTGTAGCTGAGAGGCGCAATCGTACATTAATGGATATGGTGAGGAGTATGATAAGTAATTCTATCTTACCCGAATTTTTGTGGACTGAAGCCCTTAAGACCGCTGTTTATATACTGAATCGAGTTCCTAGTAAGTCAGTCCCAAAAACTCCTTTTGAGCTTTGGACTGGTAGGAAACCGAGTTTACGACACCTACATGTTTGGGGTTGTCCAGCGGAGGCTAGAATTTACAATCCACAAGAAAGAAAATTGGACCCTAGAACAATAAGTGGATATTTTATAGGGTATCCAGAAAAATCAAAAGGGTATAGATTTTACTGTCCTAACCATAGCACGAGAATAATAGAAACTGGAAATGCAAAATTCCTAGAAAGTGATGAGAATAGTGGGAGTGATCAACCACGAAAAGTGGTCATTGAAGAAGTAAGGGTGCAAGTTCCCTTGCCCATAACTTCTGAATCGAATCTTGCACCTATTATTGATAATCGTTCAAACAATAATGAGATGCAAATTAATGATCAACTACCCAATAATGACATCACTAATAATAATTCAACTCTAGAAACATCACAAGGAGTAGCATTACGAAGATCTCAAAGAGAAAAGAGATCTGCTATTTCTGATGATTACGTGGTGTATCTACAAGAGTCTGAATTTGACATAGGAATGAAAGCAGATCCAGTTTCATATGCAGATGCCATAAAAGTAGATAATTCTGACAAATGGATAGATGCTATGAAAGAAGAGTTAAAGTCCATGGCTCAAAATAAAGTCTGGGATCTCGTTGAATTGCCTAAACAAGCAAAGAGAGTCGGATGTAAATGGGTCTTCAAGACCAAACGTGACTCTAAAGGCAATGTTGAACGATTCAAAGCTAGACTTGTAGCTAAAGGCTTTACTCAGAAAGAAGGCATTGACTATAAAGAGACCTTCTCTCCTGTATCCAAGAAGGACTCTCTCAGAATTATAATGGCATTGGTGGCTCATTTTGATTTAGAGCTTCACCAAATGGATGTAAAAACTGCATTTCTGAATGGGAGTTTAGAGGAAGATGTTTATATGGAGCAGCCTGAAGGCTTCTCAGAAAAGGGAAAGGAACATCTTGTGTGCAAGTTGAAGAAGTCAATATATGGACTTAAACAAGCTTCACGTCAGTGGTATCTTAAGTTTAACGATACCATTGTTTCCTTCGGTTTTAAAGAAAATACCGTTGACCGGTGTATTTACTTGAAGGTTTGTGGAAGCAAGTTTATTTTTCTTATCCTATATGTAGATGACATCTTACTTGCAAGCAGCGATTTAGGCTTGTTGCACGAAACAAAACAATTCCTCACAAAGAACTTTGAAATGAAAGATATGGGAGAGGCAAATTTTGTGATTGGAATCGAAATCATTCGAGACCGAGCACGAAAAATATTGGGATTGTCTCAGAAAAGCTATATTGAAAGAGTTCTTGAAAGGTTTGGAATGCAAAATTGTTCGTCTTCAGTTGCACCAGTACAAAAGGGTGATAAATTCAGTCTTATGCAATGTCCTCAAAATGATTGGGAACGAAAACAAATGGAGGTCATCCCTTATGCATCAGCCGTTGGGAGTTTGATGTATGCGCAAACATGTACGAGGCCAGATATCAGTTTTGCAGTCAGCATGCTCGGTAGATACCAAAGCAATCCAGGAATGGCTCATTGGAAGGCTGCAAAGAAGGTTATGAGATATTTGCAAGGAACAAAAGATTACATGCTCACATTTAGAAAATCTGATCACTTGGAAGTGATTGGATACACTGACTCGGATCATGCAGGATGCCCCGATAGCAGAAAATCTACCTCTGGTTATGTCTTTCTGCTTAGTGGAGGGGCTATATCATGGAAAAGTGCAAAACAAGGAAGTATTGCTGCACACACCATGGAGGCCGAGTTCATTGCATGTTTCGAGGCTACGAATCATGCGTTATGGCTGCGAAATTTTATCTCGGGACTTGGGATTGTCGACACTATTGCCAAGCCGTTGAGAATTTTTTGTGATAATACTGCAGCAGTCTTCTTCTCTAAGAACGACAAGTACTCTAATGGTGTTAAACACATGGAATTAAAGTACTTATCGGTCAAAGATGAAGTACAGAAGCAAAGAGTGTCAATAGAAAATATAAGTACCAAGCTTATGATAGCGGATCCATTAACCAAAGGTTTAGGACCAAAAGTTTTTAAAGAACATGTTGAAAGAATGGGTCTTGGCCGCTATCCATGATGTATTATGAACTTATTGTATGATTGACACTAATGAGATCTCAAGTTTAATGTGCTTCTGTTATTTCCTATTTTCCATAATGTGTACACATGAATTGAAATGGATGAACGATAATAGGAAAATGTCCTGACAAGACACTTATGTGGAACCATTATAATAGGCTATGTAATCTAGTCTATTTGATATCCAACTTATGATCAAGTTAAATAAAATTATAATGTTGTAGTACATGGAAGGGACTACTTTGTTTATTAAGGTACAACCGCCATGACTCACATTAACAATTTTACTTAATTATGATATTATGATGAAACTGGGTGATTAATGGGTCAAGTGGGAGAATGTAAGAATGTGACCCATTAAGAAATGAATATGACATGTAATGATCAATGTTCAATTTCATTATTTGGTTCATAAAGAATACATTAGAAGAGTGAACCAATTAAGTATAAATTAATTGAGTTTTTATATGGTTCAACTCCCATGACTATCCATTGAATAATGAATCTAGAAATACACAATGTATAGAGAGTAATTGTGTGTATCCCATTAAGTGGTACATAATGTATGTACATTTTCATTAAGTGATAGAGAATGTATATACATCATTTTAAAATGGTACACAATGTATGAAATAATTGTGTACATGAATTACCATTGAAATGAGGAAAATATTCAATGTCTTTGTATTCCCAACACCCATCCATTATTGGATACATTCCCAAAACATTTAGTAGGTTCATTGGATTCTTCAATGGGTTTTAAGAATCCAATTTATGTTTGAGTGTGGGAGGGTTCCCCCTCTCCATCTATAAAAGGGAGTGGACTCCCAACCCATTCTTCATGTCTCACAACATCTTGTGTTTGCACAAGCAAGAGTAAGTCCACTCCATAGAGAGATAGGAGAGTGAAGAATCCTTCTATTTTTATTTCAAGTCCTTGTACCAAAGGAGGTTACTTACCATGGAGAAAGGTTTGTGTATATATATGTATATATATATATATATATAGGGAAATGATATCGTGCGGGTCGTGCGGTCGTGCGGCGTCGACCACGGGCCGTCAATCACGGGTCCATCGCGGGTCCATCGCATCAGACGGTCGGGGGCGATTTATCTCGACCGTTGGATGCGATGGACCCACGATCGGACGACGCACGTCGAATCCGCATGACCGCACGACCCGCATATTATCATCGATATATATATATATATATATAATATAATGATTCCGCATTATTGTAAAATATGATTATAGTATTCGTAAACATGTTAATCAAGATCCTAAGTGCTATTATGATTTATTTTACAGCACCCTCTTCTTTTAAGCATCCCTAACCAATTTAAGTCCTTTTATTTGCATCTCCCTCGTATATAAAGGCATATTAAGCCTTGTGTGCTTCCCCCTCTAGAATTTTAGGCTTTTTTCACATATCCCCTTCTTCCCTAACTGGCTTGGATAAAAATAAAAAAAAAACTCCCCATCCGATTCTCTCCTCCATCTCTGGTTCTCTCTATCATCGTCATCGTCCCCCTAGTGGTTGTCCCCAGCTCCAGTTCTCTTCTCCGTCTTCGGTTCTCTCTGTCATCTGGTCAATCCCGACTCCGGTTCTCTCCTCATCTTAGCAAAGGAGATCATTCATGTGAAAAAATCCTAATAAAAAACCCGTTTCACACTGTGCACACCATATAAAGGAAGGTCCATTTCGTTATGCTGGGGGTGCAAATTCTCAGTCATGAGGCTCTGGATCTCCTTAAACCAGATTGCCCAAGAATTCAAAATATTTGATGGTAAAAATTCAAAATATTCCCAAGGACAAATTTTGCTACTTACTGTATTATTTTCAAGGAAATAAGAATTATTAGTAAGTAAGATTTCATCACAAAAAGTCTTTATTGCCCAAGAAATCTTTCCTGGAAGAAAATATTCATAGTCATGAGCGATTGATTTGATTTCCTGTTAAATGTCATATCAGCGAAACTACCCATACCAGAAGATCCTTGACATAGAAAAAAGAACAAAAATATTTAATAATGTATTCATTATCATGCACAGAATTGCGTCTCATCAAATCCGAACAACTTATAATTAGAAATGCTAAGAGTCCGTTGAGTTCCAAACTCTCGTTTTTTGAAAAAACCACGTTTAAAAAGTATTGTTTCCTACGAGTTTGAAACGGAACGGTGAAAACGTCACGTTTGTTATTGTCATGTTTGATTACCGTTTGACATTTCTACAGTAGAATCTGTCCAAACGCAACGCAGATCCACACTAGCTAATTAATTAGAAATGCATGTATTTATATATACTAGTGCATGCATGATTTATGATGTAATCAACCACAAACAACTCATTTATTTATTTAATAGATTGGACATGGAAATTAAAGTCATCACGAGTCATCATCATGAGCGCGTTGTCGTCTGAGCCTCAACAGCTCGGCCCGGGCACGCCGCACGTGGTGGCGGTCTTGTTTGAGCCCGGATCTGGTCAGTGCAGATTACGGTCAGTTCGATCAGTACCGAACTGCACCACGTTCAAATCGAACTACACCACGTTTAAATCGAACTGCACAACAAATTGTTGAGTATATTTTTTACTCTCTTATTGGATACTGATGATACTTAGGAATTCATATTTTCGACAATAGTTGATTGAATCCAATAAGAGAGTAAAAAAATATACCCAACAATTGTTGTGCAGTTCGATTTGAACGTGGTGCAGTTCGATTTGAACGTGGTACAGTTCGGTACTGACCGAACTGACCGTAGTCGAGCACTGACTGGATCCGAGCCCGTCTTGTTTGCGTTGGCGGAGGTGATGATGCTCTTATAGCTATGGTTCTTCATGTACTGACAGAAGCATGGCTGTTGCTCCTTCAGCTTCTGGCAGCAGGTGCTCGATGGGGCATTGCCGTACAGTATGGGACCTAGGCAAGAGCTCAGCTCGGTGGGGTCGCACGTCACCGACACCGTCATCGGCGCGTGCACGGCAAGGGAGATGAGGAGGAGGAGCAACAGCTACTGCTGCTTCATTTCAAAGGGCTAGGTTTGGGTGGGTGCATATATGGGTTGTGGTGGTGGGAGGTCTCTATTTATGGGCAGAGGGAGACTTTGGCATGATATCATGGGTATCACCGTATGAAAATGATATATCCATCCATTGGTGCTGTTAGGTCTTAATAAGTTCGTGGTCATCTGTTTTTATCATTTTAAGATAAAAATTAATTTAAAATTAAAATAAGATTCAATTAAATTATTGATCCTTTATTTTGTTGAGGTTTTTTTAACTTTACTTATCTCGAGGTGCATGATATGATCGAACGGCCACGGATGCATTGGACAATCTGTTGTTAGACCTAACCCGGTTACTCAAGTAAAGTCCTCGTTTATTTTCTTTTTTTAAAAGAATATACATTCACTTATTAAAATACATATTGTTATATAGATTGATGTATATACATTGAGATACACCATAGTGTATTTTTTCTTTGAACAAATGGGAAAAAAATCAGCCTCATACACAATGATAATTAAAAAGCTCATAATCTACGATAACGCAGCATAAGGCAATCTATATTGTATTATCATAATGTATGCAATTGCAAATGAGATTGTAAAATTGAAGTAGTGTATTAGCTAGCGCTCATATGAAAAACCACCAAGCCTAGGAAACACTACAAGAAAATAGTTCTACAGTGACAATTTTATTGTGACGGATTTGAAAAACAGTTACTATACATAACTTATAGTAACATTTTGTTTAAAACTGTTGTCAAATATGGAAAGTAAGTGTGGGAAGACTTTAGCGGGTGAATTTGGCGCTGTGTGAAATATTTGTGGTGACGGTTTTACACAAAATTGTTACCATATGATCTTAAAGTGACGCTTTTAAATTGTAACAATAAATGACATGGCAAAAGTAACAGTTTGAGAAGAAAAAACTAACGGAATAGGATCACGTTTTTATTTTCTTTTTTTTTTCTCCATCACATCCGTTTTCACCTCTTCAAATCCCTCTCTTCACTATCACCTTCGTCTAGACATCTTCGGAAAAAATCAAGAGCTCCTCCAACAGGTTTTATTACATTAAATAAAATGTATTTTTATTTGATATGTGAAACATTAATATGATTGTGTTTCAATTTTCCTTTTATGGTATAGTAATTCATTATTTTGTCCATGGATTTCCCCTAGAAGGATAAGATTTGTACCCATATCTTCATCGATCTATCATTAAAAGATAGACAGTCAATTGCTTTTGATTATTTCTTTTCAAGTGATTTTTTTATTAAATTTGATTTGTTTTATGATTTGATTGAAAAATAAAATTAGATTACACCAATATCTATTTGTAGGTATTCTATTCTTATAGCTAATATATATCTTTGTTGACATTTTTTTTTAAAAACTGGTTGTTATAGTTGTTAGAAAAAATAGGAATTAGTACAACATTATTTTCAACAATTTACAAATCCCAAACCCCCTAGGAAAATTTTGGGTCAAAGTTATATTAAACTTAGCCACAAATTCTCGGATGCTATTCATGTGGATATGGAGCAATCACTTTACATCTTGTCCATTTAAAAAAAAAAGAATGTTTTTTTGGTGTAGAATATTAACATGTGCTAAATAACAAATGAGCAATAATATAAGATATAACATCAAATAAACTCTCCACTCAAATGAGACAAAAATCATTCTACTGATTATTAGTATTTCAATTTTGAAATGCATGCATGATAGTAGTGGCTTAATTCAAGAAAAGTCACACGTGTATACATGGTTCTTCCATTTGATAAGCTAATATTATGTTTTCAAATAATAGAAAGTAAATTTTTGACAATGTTACATTGATTGGCAATTACAATTACACTAGTACACAATTATAATTATAATCCGATTGCATATTTACTTTTTAGTTTATAAAAAAATTGCATATTTAATTTTTATTTTTTTATATACAAGTATTTCATGTAGTCTAGTTAGAGCCACTTTTTTTACCATTTATTTGTTATGATTATATTTAAGCTTCATATAGATGCGGGATAAGTAAGAATGTAAGATGCATTTACATGTAATTTGTTGTACTTTTAGCCAAATTATTTTTCTTCTTATGTGAATTTTTTAAACATTCATGTGTCATACTTCATAAATTTATTTGTGTTAAATAATTTAAGCAATTATTTTTTTTTTGTTATATAAAGGGATCACGAGAATAATAATGGATAAAAGTTGGATGCAACGTCCAATAGCAAAAAAGTGTTTTATTCTATTGAAATAATTGATTATTGTTAGCTTGTAAATTTTTTATATATTGTCTAATAGCAAAAAAGGCATCCCCAAGGAGTGGCTCCTCAAAGACATGAGTTATGGAAATTGATCCGAACACGCAAGAATGGGGAACCCATTAACGAGTATTGCCGCAATGTTTTTGTAAGTGTTATTTAATTCTGCGTTTTTTGGATGTTTTAATTCGTGAAAGTGAATTTATTTAAAGTATGCCTCTGATTTAAGTGAAGTTCAATGTCTTTTAAGTTGCATGATTTAGTTTTTTTTTTTTTTTTGCATTTTTAGTGAAATTTGATCTTGCATACTATTAATGATATGTTTTGGCTATGATTATATCATTGTATTGCAATGCCGTGAGTAATTGATAAGTTACTATTGTAGATCCATTTTATCAGAAGACAAGGTAAGTTGGTTCACCAAAAAGAAAAAAAAAAGCTAGCTAAGTGTCGGCAATAAATTATTCCTTAAGTGTATATCCATTCTTTATCACTACATGGTTGTTTCAGAAAGAAAGAAAATTTATGTACTATGTGTTATTATAAACTATTGATAATTGTGAATTCTCTATACATGCTTGCTTTCATTTTTTTAAGTATCTCATAGTTCATTTTCTTTCTTTTCTTCTAATATCATGTCATTTGTTTCCAATTGTTTTAATCAACAAGGTATATAGCCTATCACTTCTTTAAATCAACACAAATATTGCCTATACATGTTCTCCCATCTTTCATTTTCTTTATCTATTTATAGAATACAATATGTTTACTAGTAGCCACTCAATTTACTAATGTGTGGTTCATCACCTTTCTGTTAGATTGAAATATATTGGTTACTTTTTCGATTTTAGAGTGTTGGTTCTACTTCTAGGCAGTTGGAGATATTGAGATGTTAATGACAATGGTGTTTCTTTGGTGAAAAAATATTGGTGGTCCAATAAATAATTAACAATGTAGATGATTAAACTATGGAAAAATTTCTGTATATGTACCTATAAAATGTCATTTTCTAAGTTAATCATTTGCACTGCATTTAAATTTTGTTTGTAGTTATATTTGTGATCAGGGTCACAATTATTATTTTGTGTAAGTTCAATTATAAAAATAAAAGTGTTTCTAATTGTTTTTACAGAATGCTATTGATGATTATGTTGTTCGAATGGAAGAGATGGAAGAGGGAGATGTTGACCATGGCACTGATGTACTTGGTGCAGTACTCGGAAACGAGCATTGTGGTAGGGTTCGTGGAATGGGCAGCGGGGTTACCCCATCACAGTACTTTGGAGGGGGACGAGGACGAGGCCACTCACGTGATTTTGGTGGCACATCGAGCCAATTACAGGAACAAATGAGACAAATGCAACAACAGATGGAGCAATAGATGCAGGAGAAAGTCCAACAGTTGGAGCAGTAGATGGAGCAACAAATGCAAGAGAAAGTACAACAACAGGTGCAACAATATAATTCATAGCTTTCGCAGTCAATCTCGGGCATAACAGATTTATCTCGTCAGCATTAGATGATGTATATTTTAATTTTAATTTTAATTTTTTATAACATTTGTAATGTTGGATATTGTTGTAATGTTTGCTTCTAAATGATATTTAGATTTATTTCTTGTTTATGGAAATATATAGCAAATTAAAATATATTAAATATGAAAAGTGATAATTTTGTTATTTCTAGCGACGGTTTACAAGTGTCACTAGAATTCTTTATTGTAACTTTTGCATTGATAAAGTAACGGTTTTACATCAGTTACTATATGTTTTCACAAATCTGGATAAAATATAGTAACGTTTATTAAACTGTAACTATTTTATTTACAGTAACGGTTAAAGAACCATCAAGATTTGGTTCCAATAACCGTGACAAAAAATAGTACAAACCGTTACCGTATAGATAATATCACCCCATCTATGTTAACTGATATTAAACCGTTACCATAGTTTTGGTAACAGTTATACGCTTACAGTAACTGTTTAAAACCATTACTGTAAACCCATTTTCTTGTAGTGAAAGGAAAAGAAATGGAAAATGATGTCTCACCCTGTATTCAGCCCCATCCGCAACCCACAATATTTTTTTTATAACATATAAATTCATTCATTGAAATACATATTATTATAAAAAGTAAAGTATACATTGAGACATACATTAAGGTGTTTTTTTAGAAAAAAATGAATTTTTTTCTATATTTCATACACCGTGTGATAGTCCAAGTGTATACTACACTATTGTCCGGGAGAATGCTTTTGAATTGTAATGGAGTTGTAAAATAGATTGAATATTTTAGTATTAAGAAGAAACAATAAACATGTTTCATATGCACCTTAATCAACCTCATTTAAGGACACAATAGATGTGTGACCCACATTCCCATGGTGCGGGCAGTGGTCCTCTCATATATATGCAGCACTCAATTTAAATTGGGAACAGTTGGATGACAAAATAATTAAAGATGTATTGGTTGTAGTGGGTTGAGATATTTAAAGATAGGGTTTTTTTTGCATATTTATCCCTCTTAAAACCTATATTGTGTAGTTACCCCTCTTATTTCCACCGTTGTATAAATACCCTTGAAAAATTAGTAAGGCGTGCAAATATGCCCCTGAGGTTAGTGTCTGTCAAGTTTTGTTAGAATTGCTCTGTTAGCTACCGTTATTAATAAGTGAATAGTTGAAAATACCCCCCTAGTCTTTGTTTGCCTGGGCAAACCCCATATATCATTCTTCTTCCTTCATCTTTCTCACCTTCTGTTAGACATGTGTCATTTAGAGTCCTAATTTCGATCGTAGTCGCTAAAATTTTAATTTTTAGCTACCTTATGGGGTTTAAGGACTCTGATTGAAGATATAACTGCATATTATGGGTCCTGGTACTGTTTAGTACTGCCCATAAAATTTTCGTTTAATTCCGATAACGGTTTTGGAATTATGCAGTTTCGGATTGGTATTTGGATTTGATTTTGTTAAAATTCAAGATGAAGAGATAAAAATCTGATATTATTATGAGATGTTAAGTTTGGAGATAGCTTCCATATAGAAGTGGAATTGGATCAACTGGATTCGTATATTAAAAGTTATGGGTATTTTTTCATGTATACCCCGAAGTTGAGAAATCCAGGCAGCAGCCCTGTAAGATGTTTAACCTAGATTTCGAAATAGCTGGAGGGGTTATTTGATCTAGATGTAAACATGAAAGTTGTAGATAATCGCCTTATCTTTTAAGTGCCACTGGAATCATGCAATTCCGAGCTGTATTGAGGAAGTTATGGATGTTTAAGTGAAGGTTGTGCATGTGGAAGAGCTCCCACGTTGAGGCGGTGGTGGCGGTCGAGGTGGTTGCGGGCGTGCTTGCGAGCCCCCACACCTCCCCCTTCCTTTCCCCTCTTTTGGTGAGTTTTCTCTCCTCCTTAAGTTGGTTTTAAATGCATGTGGGGGTGCTTGGGGAGGGCTTGTATGGGTGTTATGTGTTGTGTATGTGTGCACACCACTTGTTTGTGAGTATGTGTGAGTGAACCATATATACATATTCTTCTCCTCTTTCCATTGGCTTTCCTCATGCATCATCTAAACTCGTGTTTGTGTACTAGTTGGGGCGTGGGATTGACGCATTGGTACACTCGAGATCACATAAGAGGTATGCGGGGGGCTGCGGGTGCGCGCTCGGCGTGCTCGCATGCGTGCGGAGTGCGCGGGAAGCGTGCATGAGGTGCTCGCATGCGTGCGGAGTGCGCGGGAAGCGTGCATGAGGTGCTCGAGGACGTGCTTGACGTTGTTCGATGCATGCGGAGTGCGTGGGCAGCGTGCACGGGGTGCTCGAGGGTGTGCGTGACGTTGTTCGATGTGTGCGGAGTGTGCGGGCAGCGTGCACGAGGTGCTCGAGGGCGTGCTTGGCCTTGCCCGATGCGTGCGGAGTGTGCGGGCAGCGTGCACGAGGTGCTCGAGGGCGTGCTTGGCCTTGCCCGATGCGTGCGGAGTGTGCGGGCAGCGTGCACGAGGTGCTCGAGGGCGTGCTTGGCCTTGCCCGATGCGTGCGGAGTGTGTGGGAAGCATGCACGAGGTGCTCGAGGACGTGCTTAACGTTGTTTGATGCGTGCGGGGTGCATGGGCAGCGTGCACGGGGTACTCGAGGGCGTGCTTGCGGTGCTCAGACGCGTTCGGAGTGCTTCGTGGTGTCGAGCAGCTTGTTATAGCCAAATGCAACCATTGGATGATCCTTGGCGGTTTGATTTCAGGCTTCGGATTCAATTCGTCGCTCTATTGCGTTTCGCGAGCCGTGCGCTCGTTAGGTGAGTGGTTTGATTCCAACCCTTCCGGGAGCGCTCGATGCACGTAGTCGTGCTTCGCGCTTCCATGGGGCTTTAATTGCACCCTAAATATGTTAGATATCATGCATGCTAGGTAGTATAGCTCGTATATTGTGTAGAACCCCTATTCTACCTTATACTTGCCTATGTATTGTATAGAATATGGCATGACTTAGGTATTTTGTTTGAATTACTACCCTTATTATTATTCTGACACATCTAGCATGTTTAACTTGGGTTAATAACGGGGTGTATGCGTAATAGTCCTGATTTAGTACTCGAGGGTGTGGTATAGTTGTTGCACCCATCTTGTTGGGGCAAAACTATGACCAGCTTCGAGAGGGGATGAGGCATTCCCTCCCTCTCGCCCTCCCTCCTTTCGCGAACCAAGTGAGTAGATGTAGTTCCTACTTGACTCGGGTTTGCTTGGAATTATTAGCATACACCTATTGTCGCGCGGATCGCGCTTAACCCTCCCCTTTGAGTTGGTGATATCCAACGCCTGCTTAAGTTGTACTTTTATGTGATTGAATATTTATTTATGCCCTCGTATGAATGTTTAAGTAAGTTATCCCTGGGTAATTAATTGCATATTCTGTATATGCCTATTTGGGCCATGAGCCTTGTTTAATGAGATTAGACAAGTGTATGACCTCCTATGGGGTCATACCATGCCTTTGACACTTAGAATAAAATGTCTTCCCCGCATCTGAGTTATGCGCCCTGGAGGGAGTTCATGAGAATTCATTGCGCTTATCGGTGTTTGATAACCGATGATGACGGATCCATAGGGATCGTATTCGCGAGTGTCGAGTGTTCTTTCCTTCGTCGGCTCCGAGTAGAGACTGTCCGGCGTAGTAAAGTCCGGTGGAGATCTCCCCGATACTACTCATGACGCGTGTTGGTGTGCCCATACAGCTGAGGTAGCGGTTTTGGGATACTAGTCCGGTAGAGGCCTGAACCCTGTGCACGAGGTAGTAGAGGCCACACCGGGAGAGACTACCGGAAGACGAGTGGAGTAGAACAATCAACCTCTTCCCCAAGAGCCTATGTCACCCATCGGGGTGAGGGTGAGGGTATTGGCGTGAGTGGGGTGGGCTCGAGTTGATACTCAACCCACCAGCTTGTGTAGTAGGTTTTCCCATGGGGTTCGCGCTGCGAACAAGTAGTGGTTCCTCCCTATATCGTCGTATGTCGTGGCCCAGATGTTGAAGCTGCCCTGACAGAGGACTCCCACTTGTAAGTACTCCCGATGCATTCGGCGGATGTACTGATCATGGGAGTGTACCAGGTGAGGCTACACGAGGGTGGACCACCAGACGATATTGCGAGCATGAATTATCGTTCTCCCCTTCGCCGGATCCGTGTGGATGCTTCCTAGGTATGAGCCGCCCTGGGTGGACCCCCACCTGTAGGTACCATCGACGCTGTCGACAGTGTACTGACCGTGGCCGGCTCCAGGTAGAGGCTGCCCGGGAGAGCGCTACCGGATGACGAACGGTGTAGAACAGCAAGTTTTGTCCTTCAAGTCCCTAGGCTCACCCCTGTGGGGGGCTAGGGCGAAGACAAGGTATGGTTGCACCGCCGTGTGACCTTGTTAACCGTTGGGTTCTACCCATGGTTTCCTTGATAGGTGATTGCCTTAGGATCGAATGTTGTGTTGGTGTTTGGTTTCTGACCACTCACTGAGCTTGTAGCTCACCCCTCGCTTATGTTTTTCCCCAGTTGACGCTGAGTCGGATCGAAGAGAAGAGCTCCCCTGGCGCCATCCGAGTAGGAGACCCGCGTTCGCGTTGGATGTCTTGCGAGTCGGAGGCTATCAGCATTCCCTTTTCATTGTATGTATTATACTTGTGCTTGTGCACGGTATGTAGACTGTTGATGTCAGTTATTGTATATATTGGCTCTCACATGACAGTTGATTGTGTACTCTAGTCTGTAATATGTCTTTGAATTACAGACTTAGTCATTTGAGCTTCCGCTTCTTGTATATATTTGATGTCAGTTACTTGTGTATTGCCTTTTCTATTGTGGAGTATTTATTTGACCTCGTGTATGGATCACTGATATCATTTATATATTTGTCTCGTCTCGGGGACGGCCGCCCTGGGGCGTGACACCTTCTTCTTTGTTTTTTTCATCATTTCTCCTCTTTTGCCTTTCATGTCTTCCCTTCTTCATTTTTCATCATTTCTCCTCTTTTTTTCATTTCAGTTCCTTAGCAAAGCAAACCATATCACACATTCTTTCTTTCAAATCAAACCAAACTGAACCCTAATTGTTACCAAACCAAATCCAAACCACACGAGTTCTTCAATGAGCTCTCAACCCAGGGATCAAGGCCCCATCCATACTAGGGATGAAGGCCCCATCCGCGGATTGCACAAATCTCTTTCGACCACTCCTCATCGATTTGGTCTTGATTTTGGACGATTTGGCTTTGATTTTGGTGTTTTGATGTTAACTGGTTAGGATTCAGTGAGCTTGGATTCGAAGAGGAAGTGAATGAATGAGCGAGAGAGATTTGGGTGATTTAAAGATTAAGCTTTGCAGAGGAGATGAAATGAAAGAGCAAGATAAAAGTCACACAGTGTTGGTAGGGTATGTGGTTTTAAATGAGAGATAAACTGGTCATTTCACAGGGTAGAGCTAAGAATATAACCATGGTTTGATTTGCAACCCTAATAGTGATTGACAAAGAGGTATATTTGCATGACTTATTAATTTTTTAGGGGTATTTATGCAATGGTGAAAATAAGAGGGGTATTTAAATAAATATAGGTTTTAAAAGGGGTATATATGTAAAAAACCCTTAAAGATATTTGGTTCCACCCACCTTTCCATCTTTCTTGGGCGCAATAACATGTTTTGGGCAAATATTCATATTGTAATCAGACAAAGAATAACAATTGTAAATCCATAATTTATAGCACTTGATGTTGTACAGGTTGTGGAGAGGTCACCTGGAGGCTGGAGCAAGTAAATCTGAAGAAAACAAGCGGAAATGCCCAAGGAAGGTTTATCCAACCTCTTAATAATTATTGTACTCACACATATTCATAAATATAAATAGCTAAAATAAAGATATAACAAATCATTAAAGAAATTATAAACCCATTACATCTTATCAATTAATTCTTCATTATAAAGCCTTATTACATCTCATATGTTATTTATCTTCAATTTATCTAAGATACAAGGGAAACTGAACCACCAAATAAAATATGGTTTATGCTTTTCAACGGAAAAGTAGAAGTGAACTTAACTTTACCATGTTCTAAAAAATATTCTAAAAAACCATTTTAGTCATGAACTAACTGTTGAAAAATGTCTCAAGTTCGGTGTACCAAATTTGGATGGCCAGGATTAAGTCATTTAGAGTGGACAGTTAGACTAAATCATTAATTTTGAAAAAGTATATTTTTATGATGAGATTTATTGAGATATTTGAGGGATTTGTTTGGTATGATTTGTTTTCTATAAAATCTCATGTATTTGTAGGCTTGGCTTGACACATTTGTATTATAGAGAGTTCCTAATGAGAAAGACTCCAATGGAGATTTGCATGTAAGTCTTAATGTATTTATGTATTTGTAATTCTCAACTATTTATGGATGCTCTCTTATTTTGTAGCCACGGATGTAGGCTTAAGTCAAACCATGTTAAATCTCTGTCTTATCTTGTATTTGTGTTTTCTTCGATCTTGTATTTATTATATTTGCTTCCACTATGCACAACATTAATGATTTGATTTTCTATTAATACGTCGTATCTATTATGCAACAAATCAAGAATCAATGTCTTAAAAATCAAACAATTCATTGAATTGCAAATACGAATGGTTAAAGGTCATTGATTTAATCATATATGAATTATAAATACTATACTAAATAAATAAATTTACCAAAAAAAAAAAAAGAAATATTTTTACAAAATATTTACATAATTATTAAGTGTTAAATTTTAATAATATTAAAGTTTTTACTTAGCATCATAGCGTGATTTATTATATAATATCTGAATTTTTTATTAGATTTAATTTTTTTTAATAAATAATTAATCAAAATTTATGTGAATAAGGAATTGGTCATTTAATCAACCTGTAGCCTGTTCTAAAAAACCATCAATTTAATCGGAGAATTATTGATTTTTATTAATTTTTATATCATGGGGTTTTGGAATAAATTGAACCGAAATTTCAAAACAGGCGATGATTTAACTGGTCAAACCTGGCAGACCAGGTCACATTTTAAAATGGAAAATGTTAAGATTCAAACATTTTTACAGTTCAAATAGTAAGCATCATTATCATTTAATGAGGTATATATACTTTCATAAAAAGTATATATCACTCTATTTCGAATTTAATAAGTTTATTTTTAGTAAGTGAAAAAAAAATTAACGAGGCATATACATCATCTAATTATGTATATATTTTCCTGAATTTTTGACGATGTATATAAATTTATATTTTTTACAATAAAAAAAACACCGAGTGTAACAATGCCCTTTTAAAAAACACTACCAAAAACAACAAGGTGCCCATAAACCATTACCATAAAATCCACCAACTTATATATAGAAAGCCCATGCACGCGCACACGCCCATGATTCCTTGAACAAGAAGAAACACATCATTTATTCAAAGCGAAGGCAAACGCAGAAGAAACACAGAGACTCTTGTCATGACTCACTCGCGCGCGCACGCGCACGCGCGAGCGCGCGCCCTCAACAGCTCGGCATGGGCACGCCGCACGTGCTGGAGACCTTCCTCGCGTTGGGGGAGCTGATGTACTTCTGGTAGCTGGGGTCCTTCATGTACTGACATAGGCACGGCTGCTGCTCCCTCAGCTTCTCGCAGCACGCGCTGGACGGGGTCGTGCCGCCCGTGATGGCGCTCATGCACGGGCTCAGCTCAACCGGGTTGCACGTGACCGACACCGTCGTCGGCACGTGCAATGCGAGGGCGATGAAGAGGAGGAGGAGGAGGAGGGGAGACTTGTTCATGGCAAAGCTGAAGAGGAGAGGATGGGTTTCAATGTTGCTATGGGATCTCTATTTATTGGCAGTGAGAGAGCATGTTTTGTGTGACACTTTGGGTGTGTTATTAATTTTGGTGGTTTTGTTGGGGTTGTGTTTTTCATGCTTTGCAGTCTGTTTTTAATGACATTTGGAGGTTTTGTACTGAATGGTGTGAAGAAAGAAAAGGTGCACTTGGAGCCTTGGAGGTTATGTTTCATCCACGTTTCAGATTATAAACTGAACCACATGCATAGCAGTGTTTGTTTTGGGGGTAAAGGTGTAAAACGGGTCATACCGGCAAAACATGTTAATAAATAGGTATGGCACGTTAAAATATATGGGTCATGTCAGATTAGTTTTATAGCACGTGGGTTATTTCTGGCATGGCATGTTACTGAACATGGTACGATAGACACAGCACGGCACGACAATTCACACTAGATGAAGTATACAATATGTTAAATAAATATCAAATATTATATAATGCTTTTGTGTGTGTATAAATATAATTTATACATTTATATATTTTTTGTGTGTATAATATTAAGAAAAGTGAAGTTTAAAATTAAAAAATATTTTTTTAAAAAAATTGTGTGCCGGCCTGCTCAGGGCGGCCCGGCGAGTCATGTCCGACATGGCCCACTAACCAACCAACCTAGTCTATTAGCCCATTTCTCTAATGGGCCGGCACGGCCCGTTTTATACCTTTTATTGGGGTGTTTGGGTAATTATGAAGACATCATTTCATACTTAGCGATTGATTGCGCGCGATTGCACAACTTTTACGTTTGTAGGAAACTGCTTCTACAATCGTGCAATCAAATTATTGTTGCTTCTGTAATTGTGCAACTAAACAGTTATACAGTAATAACTTATAGTAACAGCTTCCTGCAAATAGATTTTAGACAAATAGTATCCAAAAACTGCGATTTCCAAAAACTAGAGGGGTGAGCCTCCTGCAAAACTTATGAGTCCCAATGGAAGGTTGAACAATGTTCCTTGTTTAATTTGGTTCAGGGATAGCTTATCCTAGAATAAAAGTTATATGTAGGGCTGCAACTCGGGCGGGTTGGGTTCGGGTTGACCCCAACCCGAATTCCAAACTACTCAACCCTAACCCGACCCAACCCGATTTTCAACCCGAATTGGACCAACCCGAACCCAACCCGAAATTAAATAAACCAACCCGACCCAACCCGACTTAACCCGAATTGGACCAACCCGACCCCAACCCGATTTTCAACCCGAATTGGACCAACTCGACCCAACCCGAATTTCTAACATGATGTGTAAATTAAATAAATCAACCTCACCCAACCCATAAGATTAGCTAGGTTTACCTAAAATTTGGACTACCCATATTAAAAGTTACAAAATAAACGGCCATGATCTTTTTTTAACTTACGGGTTCGGGTTGGGTCGGGTTGGGTCGGAGGCCAACCCTGTTATGTCTGTGTCACTTTTTCGCTGTTAAATATTGGATTGTATTTATTCTTATAGTTTGGGCATTCAGTTTCAAAATCTGACTGCATATCTGTTCTCCTGGTACTGGCATTGGCCTACTTATAAATTTTCGTCGCATTCTGACGTTTTTGGAATTATGCAGTTGTGATTTGGTATTCAGATTTGATTTTGTTAAAATCTAAGATGAAGAGGTAAAAATCCGATATTATCATGAGATGTTCAATTTTGGGCTAGCTTCCATATAGAAGTGGAATTGGATCAATTGGATTCGTGTATCAAAAGTTATGGGTATTTTTCCAAGTATACCCCGAAGATGAGAAATCCAGGCAGCAGCCCTGTAAGATGTTTAGCCTAGATTTCGGAATAGCTGGAGAGGTTATTTGATCTAGGTGTAAACATGAAAGCTGTAGATAATCTTCTTATATTTCCAGTAGCATTAGAATCATGTAATTCGGAGCTGTATTAAGGAAGTTATGGTTGTTTAAGTGAATGCTATTCAGGGTTTTAAGTCCGAGGACAACTTGGCATTCCCCCTCTTTTGTCTATTTAACCTCCCCCAAATGTGCACGACCTGGGGTCTCTCCTCCTCTCTATTTCTGGTCCAGCCCCCTCTCTTATGTGTATTTTGGGTGGAGGAAGTGAAGGTGATGGAGAAGAAGAAGCTCAAGAGTGAGTGTAAGAATGTGTGTATAGTGAGTTGTGTATGTTGTGTTGATGTTTCTCCTCCTTCTCCTCCTCTCCCCTAGCTGATCCAATGTTTTTCCCTCCTCTTTGGATCAGCACCTCTCTTGTATTTGTGGAAATGCCACAATGAGTGGGAGAAGGAGAAGATGGTGGAGCAAGGAGAAGAAGAAGATCATGGTGTATGTGAGTGCTTATGTTGTTGTTGTTGATGTTTATCCTTCCTCTCCTCCTCCTCTAGCTGATCCCCTGTTTTGCCCTCCCCTTTTGGTCCAGCCAAGTAGAAGGTGTGCGGTGAAGGAGATGGTGGTGATGGTGGGTGTGTGTGTGGTGTCATTGTGAGCCCAACACCTTCCCTTCTCCTCCCCATCTT
The DNA here is from genome assembly GCA_030737845.1 of Acorus calamus. Lineage (NCBI taxonomy): Eukaryota > Viridiplantae > Streptophyta > Magnoliopsida > Acorales > Acoraceae > Acorus > Acorus calamus. The sequence continues at coordinate 19,949,104 of CM060858.1, read as the reverse complement.
TTGGTAATTCTCCACCCCTACTTTTAGGCTTGCTAGGATGTTGTAGAGGGCATGCATGAGAGTGTTGTTATGAGTAATTGATGCTGCACATAGGATGGTTGTGTTAATGTATGAATGGGGTGGTTTTGTGTTGTAAGACAGATTTTCTGTCTCCTCAAGATTCTTGTGTTTGGGGTATTTAGAGGCATATTTTGAGATTTATGTCTTCATTTCATATGATCATCTATGTGTCTACATGTTACATGTGAAATTTGGTGTCGTTTGGTTACCTGTATTGAAAGTTATAGCCTAATGTTCATGGCCTGTCCAGATTCGCGTAGAAATAGACCTGTTTCTGAAAATAATTTATTTCGGGTATTTCAAGATTAAATCAGGATTTGATGTCTTCACGGATTATGATCCTAACATATCATAGTATGTATATGATTTATTTCAGAATTTTTGGATGTGTATTTTATGCTGTGGAGACCAATGTTTGGGGCTGATTGCTGTAGATGGACTAGTCTTGTATAAATATGTGTCAAAGAGCTATTATGCATGGTGTGGACAATATCAGGAGTTGTTGTCTTCATGAAATAGGCTTATATATAGGTGCCAAGAAACTTCATGTTTGATTTGATAATCATTGGTTGTGTTTTGCAGCTTTCGTTGGCGGAACTCGCAATGAATGGGTTTTTGGTGAGTGGTTCGATCCACCCATTTTGGGAAGCGCTCGAGGCATGTGATTGTGCGTCGCGTACCCATGGGGTTCTATAGCTATACTCATTATTGATTTTCAAATAATATTGTAATTATCACTTTGTAGCTTTTATATATATAGCATGGAATGTTGGGTATGTTATACTAAAGGTGTCCTTTCGTAGTATTGCCTTCGTGTTGGTAGATGCTTAGTGTGGTTAATTCTTGAATGCTAGGTTCCTTGGACATGTGGTCTATGCACTCTTGTTGTGATAGGAACTCTCATGTGATAATTGTGTGTATGTTTAATTGTTTGGCCTTATCTGTGATAGGTATATCTATTGTTTATCAGGAGCATACTTATTTTAGTGGGCAAATATAGTAGCTATCTTGCCTGCATCCAAGTGATGCAACTCTATGGGAATTCATGAGAATTCATTGTTGTATTGATGTTTGTTATCTGATAGCTATGATGATAGAATGTCAGACCTATCTGTGTTAGACGCGTGTATGACAGCCCTTAGGATCATGTCCTATCCTGATTGAGTGCAAGGACTTATTCCCCCCGCCGAGAGATGCATCCGTGTGGGAATTCATAAGAATTCATTAGCAATGATATTAGTTAGATGATAGTAGTTGATCCAGGAGGATCGTCTTACGAGCATGGAGTACCCCCTCCCCATATCATTGTGCGTCGAAGCTACCCAGTGTTGGAGCTACCCTGCGTGGTGCCACCGTGCCATCAGAAGGCCGTCAGGGAGAGGGCTACCTGGGAGAGGGCTACCGAATGATATTGCGAGCGTGGAGTACTGTTTCTCTACATCATCGTGCGTAGAGGCTATTCGGTGTTTGTTACTTGATAGCTATAACAATAGTATGTTAGGCCTACCTGTGTTAAGCGTGTGTGGATCGTATTGCGACCACGAAGTGCTTTCTCCACATATCATCATGCGTCGAAGCTACCCAGCGTTCCAGCTACCATGCATGGTGCCGCCGTGCCATCGGAAGGCCGCCAGGGAGAGGGCTACCTGGGAGAGGGCTACCGAATGATATTGCGAACGTGGAGTACTGTTTCCCTACATCATCGTGCGTCGAAGCTACCCAGGGTTGAGTCTGTCCTGCATTGTGCCATAATATCGTTAGAAATGCCCAGAGTATGATGTGACTATCATACGAGACTTAAAGTACCGACCACGGGTGATGCCGTATCGTCGGGAATGTCCAGAGTATGACGTCACTAGCATACGAGGCTTAAGTACCGACCACGGATAAATCCATATCGTTGGGAATGCCTAGAGTTTGATGTGACTATCATACGAGGCTAGGAGTACCGACCACGGGTGATGCCGTATCGTCGGGAATGCTCAGAGTATGACGTCACTAACATACGAGGCTTGAGTACCGACCATGGGTGAATCCATATCGTGGGGAATGCCCAGAGTATGATGCCACCATCGTACGAGGCTTGAGTACTGACCATGGATGGCCCTTAGGATGAGGATTACCCGGGAGAGGGCTACCGGATGATACGAGGGATTGATATGTATTTATCTAGATGTGGAGAATCTTTGTAGCTTGGTATTAGTTTCTGTTACAACTCGTTAGTGTTAATGGATTAGTTGTTTCCCAAAAGTCCCAACAGTTTTTCCCCCTTCGGGGTGAGGGTGAGGGTGATGTGTGGTCACGACTCTACGTGACATTTATATATGTCGGTGTTCTCCCATCCATATCTTTCCTTGAAAGGAAAATATGTTAGTGTTATATTATTATTCTTGAGTTGGATTCTTGCCACTCAATGAGCTTGTAGCTCACCCCTCGTGTATTGTTTTCCACCAGGGACAGTGGGGCGTGGAGGTGGAGCATCCCTCTAGCGTAGTTCGCGCGTGGCGTGTCTTAGCTTTCGGTTGGCAAGTGTGGGGCTATCAGCAATCCTATTTTTGTGTATGTATTAGTAATTGTGTGTGTCGCACATATTGTTGTATTTGGACCAGACTTGGGCTCTCACAGGACGGTAATTGTGTATTCGAGTCTGTAATAATGTTTTTGATTTACAGACTTAATTGTATATTATACTTCCGCATCATTTCTTTTTATTGGCTACCACTTCCCTGTAGCCTTGTTATCTTATTTGATCCTTTTGATTATTGTTTGATTGGTAACGCTTCGGGGACGGTCGCCTCGGGGCGTAACAAACCCGAACCTAACCCGATTTGTGAGTCAACCCGAATTGGCGAACCCGAACCCGAACCCGATTTGATCAACCCAACCCATGTAAAAATCGGGTTCAACCCGACCCAAGTTGCAGCCCTAGTTATATGGGATGGATATAAGGGCATTAAATATTTAGATGATATTATGGGTCTGTTTGTTTTTATGTAAAACTTCTGCATATATCAAGTTTTCAAGAAAATCAATTACAGATTTTTGGTTGGGTGCATTTGAAAATAAAGTCAACAGAAAATAAAATCACTAACTACCTCAAAATCCCGATTTTGTGATACAAAGCAAAGGGTGCGTACGCCGTTTTCCTTGCATTTAGAAATCCTTAGAAGCTGTCAACTCTCTTTTTCCTCCATTTTTTTATCTGCCTCATTTTATTCATTTTTTTAGTGCATCAAAAAGGAAAAAGGTACATCATTCCTCTCTTTCTATTTATTTTTGGAAAAAATGCATATAACCCCCTATATGTTGGCTGATATTCATATAACCCCTGTCTTTTATGAAAATCAATATAACCCCATGAAAGTTACAGTTAAATGGATTTGCCCCCCTACCATTAACACCGTGTAATCAGAGTCTAGTTAAACTAACTACACATGTAAATGACCGTTTTACACCCCCTTCACTTTCATACAGATCTGTTTTTTTTTTCTCTTCCAAACCAGCCCCAAAAAAATCAGCAGATTTGGTTTTTTTACTTCTTCCAAGCCACAGATCTCCTTCGCCTTGCTCGAAATGCCGACACAACGGACTGGATTCTCACCGAACGCTGACACGTCGATCTCCCTCATCCACTGTCGTTCAGTTGCAGTCCCTCTTTAGACGATCTCCCTCATGACCGAAGCAGCAGATCTCCTCCGTCATCACGTTTTCTTCCATCCCCACTCTTCCATTCTCACGGGCTTCCCTCTTCATCATCTTTGTGGTGGATGAGGTATGAATATTGGTGTCCTAAAATGATGTGTTGTTTAATGTTTGATATCGATGCCCTAAAATGTTTGGAATGAATGAACTTACAACACACAAGAGGAATGAAGCAAAAAAAAAAACGAGAAGAAGATTTCTGGAATTCTATGGAGATCAAGCATTTGGTGGTGGGTTTTGAAGGCTCAGACCTCCCAACAGTAAAAAAAAAGGACCTTGGGGAGGAAGAAGGGTCAGATTTGGTGAAACAGTGGAAGGCAAGGCAATTTAGTCATTTTGGAGGGGTATTTTTTGCATTTTTTCAAAAAATCAAGGGGTTATTTTAATACATATTTTCAAATTGACGTTTCTTATTCTCATAATATTCCTAACAAATTGATAGCAAATTAACCCAGGGTATTTGCTTAACCAGGGCAACTTTCATGAGGTTATATGGATTTTCATAAAATAGAGGGGGTTTTATGGATATCAGCCAACTTACAGGGGGTTATATGCATTTTTTCCTTTATTTTTTCATATGTTAAGTTTATGTTTGTGAATTCATGTCTTAATTTTTAAAAAAATCTGAAAAAAAAATTCTCATTTTAAAAATGTTGGATGCATAATAGTTTTAATCTAAAATGTTTTGAACATCTGATTTGAATATCTCATTAATGCAATGTTAGACATGATATCTTATTAAACAAAATACATAGATTATATGATTTAAAATTTACTAAAATAGAATTTTTAAGGGTCAGGGATTTTAATGAATCTGATAATTAGCTAAATAATCCAATAATGTATTTATGCTAAATAATAAAATTGAAATATCAAATCTCAAAATAAGATCTACCAATAAATGCCACGTTGAATTTATTTTGTTCATATCAATTGGAAAGATTTCATAAGATGAAAATGATATGGACTATATATATATATATAAATGGGATAGATAATCAGATGTGTATGATATTATTTCAAATGATAAGGTTATTTTAAATAATAAATATTTGACAAGATAATTTAAAAGAAAGATAGTTGAATTTATCCCAAACAATTAAATTTATATAATTAAATAAAAAATAGTTTTAACAGAAAAGGCCATGGTGAAATTGATGGGTAAAAAATTGATCAGTTTTGATAAGATAAGGTTAATTGTGAACTTTGAATTGGTCATATATTTGATTTTTTTTTAAAAAAAAGGATAGATTATCTATTGTGTAGGAAAAATTTTAGGTGATATGGTTATTCTTTGAACTTTTTAAGATGTTATTTAACTTTAATGTTTTTTAAATACACATGGAACAAAGGACACCTTGTATTTTAATTTATTAGGTGATAAGTTTATTTAGTCAACTTTTTATAATCTTACGAAACTTATATATTTTGAAAAATAATCATGTATAAAAAATCCACTGATAAATGCCACCTTAAATTTTTTTTTTTAAAGCTAATCGATAAGATTAGATGAGATAAGCTTAAGATTTAATTTTGAATTGGTCATATTTTATTTTATTATATTTTTTATTTTCATAATTTTGTATTAATGCATATATATATGAAAAACTATATTTTTTGAATTATTGAATCAAACACTAAAAAAAAATTTCATGTTAACATTTTACGGAAAAACAAAAACAAATATTGTTTTCCGTAAAATGATTTCAACACCGAAAATGGATTTCCTTTTCCGGAAAAAGTTTTTCCACATAAAATGAAATACTAAACCAAACGGCCCCTATATTTGTCTATAAACATTGGGGCTTTTACTCATGACCTATTAGATATGCTCCACGTGTAAAGGTAAGGTTGAATGTGAAATTATTCTCTCGTATATAGTCACCATTAATTTTTCCCTCTCGTTAGGACAAATTAATTGATTTTTTTTTCAAAAAAATTTTAATAGGATAATATTCATAAAAAATAAAGCATATATTTTAATGAATTGCATTAATGCATTTATAAAAAAATTAAAATTTTTTTTTTATCAATACAAATATCTTGTTAATGTGAATATATGCTTCAGTGAATTTCTATAGACTTATATGGGACTGAAAAAAACACCAAGCCCTTGTTTGGAACGGGGATAGTTTTTATTCTAGGGTATAGATTTATCCAAGCATAAATGAGTATAAATAAGGATAAAGTGATTTTGTGTTTGATTATATTTTGAATTATTCTCATTGGTAAACGTAAGAATAAATGTTTTGTTGTTTGGGTAAAATGTGAATAAAGTATAGATAAAGATTTATAAAAGGTAAAAAAGTAATGATAGTTGATTTGACAGGTGATTTATAAGAGGTGATGACAGTTGATTTGACAGTGGGCCCACATATTCTTTAGGTGGAATAACCTAGGATAACCTTTATTCTAGGGGTTGATTGGAATTCCTATACCACTTTATCAATGTTTATTCTGACATAATTTATCTGGGGTTATCCGGGGTAAACAAACACCCCTAAATACTTATCCGGGGTTATCCGAGAGGTTATACTCGTTCCAAACGGGGGGCAAGTGTAATAACACGCATATTAATACCTAACATGCTATGATGAATTTGTATGTAAAATGAGTGCTGATACACGCAACCCGTCATTGCAGCCCGTACGCTATATACTACTTTATTATAGCGTATATGATTATAACATAGCATATGACTTAAATTAATTTCAACCATGGTTATATTTCAAATAAAAGAATTTTAAAATAAGTGGGATCGAAGATATGTTCAAGCTTGAATTTTTTAATATATTTTTAATAACAGAAGTTTAATATAATTTGAGACCTTTTTGGAGACATGGAAAATGTTACATTCAGTCTTGTATGCACACATATTTTGATTTTTAAAATATATTTTTAAAGCTTAATAGAGTATGTTTTGAGTTGATTATATATTATATTATGCGTTTTCCACAAAAAAAAAAACAGTGAATTTTTTTTTCACAAATTTAAAATGGGACATAGAATAAAAAAAAATTTACATAAAAATTTATCATAAATTTTAAATATTAAAATACAAGTTCGAAACTAAAAAATTTCAACTAATTTGTCCTACAGCTGAAGAGAGGGAAATGAGAAAATATAATTGGGCTATGGCAGAGTAATTTCACATTCAACCCCTTTACACGTGGAGCATAGTTTCCTGTGGCTAACCACAGAGGATCCCATACCGTTAGTTATAACTGAACCACATATATTATATCGGTTACAGTTCGGATCGAATAGTATCTGATCTAAAATATTTTTCTTATAAATATTTTCTTTCAGATATTGTTATAGATTTTCAGATAATGGTAATTTAAAAAAAAATTTAAATGGATTTGATAAGATCCATATATTTAATTAACATACTCAATACATTCATTCATCAATTTATAACTCAAACTCAGAAGAGCCCCAAACACACCTTCTAAAAAGCCATCTCCGTTTCAAGTGTTCCTTTCATAATGTCCCAATTACAGTAATTCATTGGAACAAAATAAAACCTTAATATAATGGAAAATGCATTAAAAAAATTCATTTCATTTAAATATATACTTCACTTTTTCTAAAAGTATATACTTCACTAGACAAGTATAAACCTTACAAAATTTTCAAAACATGTTGAGGGCTCTAAAAAAATGTCTGGTGAACAATTCATCAAAGCATGAGGAGACTTTAAAATACATAAAAGGAATGCATGTAACTATATTCTTGGACAAAGTGGGCATTTGTATTACATCCATCGTAACTTGATAAATTAGTGTCTCTGAAATTATAGCTCCGGAAGGATCATTAGATGGAAACTGTCATGCAACATTTCGATTAAAAAGTGTATAAGTAAAGGTTCTTTGTCAACTCGAGAATATTAAATATCCTTGGTTATACAAGAATTTCAAAGCAAGATCATGATTCAATCAGCAGTTACCTATCTTCTTCCTTCTTGCCAGGGAGACTTTTTCAGCATTTACATGTTAAAATTTAAACATCATTCAGACTTAGCCTCGGGCATCTCTTCCATTTGATGAGGTAGCACGACATCAGGTACTACTTCTATATCCTCTGAGGGCTAAAAAAAGTTGCAAGCAGATTCAATATTAAAAAAATGTTAACATCCCAACATTTAAGAAGACAATCATCAATCTAACATGAGTTTAAACCTTAAAAAATTGAAGAAGATGCCAGAACAGAAAATCCACAATCATGACCAAGCAGAAGAGCTTGCCCGCCCAGGTACCACATACAAGGTATCTGAAATAATACAAATATATGATTAGAAGATGACAAAATTCATACTATTTTCTGGACCCACGACCGATTATGCAGTTTAATTTTAGAGATGCATAGTATACTTCAATTCACATGTAAGATTAGAGTGAACCTTTTTTCCATCAATCAAAGAATATATAAAGCAAACAATTAGAAAAAACAGCAATTTGCAGGATATACCTTGAGAGGCGTTGTAAAATATTCTCATTGGGGCATCTCAATGTACGGTCATATACAACCTCTGTTCTTCTAGCCACATCATGCCAGCTATACAGGTCTTTCATCTAACAATATAGAGGAAACAAAGGAAAACTCAATTCAATATACTACATTGATTACTTGGAACACTATATGGGTTGTAAACATAGCATCCATTAAAGAAAACATTTATATTCTAATTTTGCAACTCACTCGGAGGTGCATAACATGCGGGTCTATTTTCGGAAGCATGTGTATCGCTTTCCTGACTGCCTTCACCATATCACTGGGCACAGGTTCTGCAAGCACAACCATGTCATCAGGAAGAACCTGTTGGCACCCCAAAAGACAATGATTATAGCTCAGTATAAAAATAGATTAGCCATCAATGAGCTTAATTTCAACCTTCCCACAAACAAGGCCAAGAAAGTTCCCAAAGTGCATGCCTCAGGGACGCCACCGACACGTGTGCTAACAGTTAGTAATCCACAGCTAGCAGCTTCTAGTATGGCTATACAAAAAGCTTCTGTAAGGGAACTGCGAATATAATCCAGTCACCATGTGTAATGAACTCTACTCAAGTCAGGGAATCTATTGCATATACATGCAAATATATGTCAATAACCATAAATATTCCAGATATTACCATTTATACAAAAATAAACATATATCACAAAAACACTAGGATGAATATTCATATGAACATGCCAGATGCTTTCCTTAATATATAATGAAACAAATGCCTTTTATTATATATTTTTTTAAATACCAACTTCATCCTTCAGCTGCAAGTACCAAAGATACCCTTCTTTATTATCATAGTGCATAATTTTTTTACGATACAAAGGCACCTTAACTATTTGTAAAGAAAGTGTATTTGTTGAGATTTGTAAATAACATAAGGTACCATTCACTATAGGAAAAAGAATAAAAAAAGATCTTAAACGAGAAGTCACTTTGAGAGCAAGTGCAAAAATTTCATATCAAAATGTGAATCTACCAATCACTCTAGAAAGAAACAGAAAGATAGATCATGAAGTGCTGGCATAGCAGCAGTGACCATTTCTATCCACACACAACATGTACGAAATTCATGTCCTATGATGAAGTTCTTTCAGCTAAGTGTTGCTGCCATGAAATCATATTTAAATTAGATAATAACTGGTCAAAAAGGAAATAAAATCCAAGAAGAAAACAAAACGAAAACAGGCATGAATCATAAAATTCTACTGTCATACACGAAACGAAAGCATAAGATGAAGATTTCTTTACATATACTTTCCATTGGCAATGTGCATAAAAATTTATCCAACTTCTTGCAATGTACAACAATGTCAGAACCAATTTGAAGCGGTATACTTAGACAATATAGGTGGCTGATTATAAAATTTAATATCCAAGCATTATTAACCCGAAAAACCACTCAAGCAAAACTTTGTATAAAGAAAGTTATTGCTGACATACCTATTTAAAAATATGTGACCAGAAATTAAGACAGATCTCACTTGAGCATGAGGAACAGCTCCCAACATATCAACCCTATCTTGAAGAGAGTGTTTCTCCCTCATCTCTTCAAGACGCACTCTTTTAGGTCCATCTCCTCCAACAATAAAACGCACCTTAACATTTAAAAAAAAAATAGCAATGTCAAAAACTTCTGTATCACCTTTTTTTTAGGTGACGAGGAAACCCAACAGAAGTTAGGAAAACCCCGGGTGCACATAATAACCCACAAACCCTGTGCACCAAGTAAGCTATGGTGGGAGGGGGTAGGGATTCAAACTCCAGACCTATGGGGAGAAAACCCAAGCCTGTATATGGAAAGCCACCCGGGTTGGGTTCCACATCACCATTTTGTTAATACCTTGGGGAAATTCAGAAGCATATGAAATGCAAAAGACATCGCAAAGAAAGAAAACGACATAACATTTTGGGTGTTGATACACTCAATCATTCATGTAGCCTTAATTTAGTATATGCTTCTCTAATCTAATATATACAACGTTCGATTGTTATATACTCAATTAGGAAATTTCAAGAAGGCGTGCCGTGGTGCACTCATTTCATTCACGTATATACTTCATTTTTTGTGAAGAATGATTCTCCCTAACATTTTAGTCCGACACAAACAATAACATCAATTCATTCCTAAACAAGTTCCCAATTCTATAATTCAAAACAGGGCTCCAGAAAACTCACATTGGGACACAAACGGCAGACCTCCGGAATGACTTCAACGAGCAGATCCGCGCCCTTCCTGTAAACCAACCGACTGATCACCACGATAACAACCTCCTCGCACCCGAGCCGCTCCGGCGCGGGCCTAAACATCGAAGTATCCACGGCATTCGGAATCACAGAAACCTTTTCCGGGGGCACCCCGGACCGCAACACCGTGTTCTCCTTACTCGTATGCGAAACACATATCGCGTGATCAACATCCGCCAGAGTGAACTGCAGGACCTTGTTCATGTGTATGCTCCCGACGTCGGCAAAGCCGTAGAGCGAGTGATCGGTGAAGACGGCGCGGAACCCCATCGTGCGCGCGTGCATCAGCGCCTCGTGACACAGCGTGGAGAAGGCCTGGTGGCCGTGGACGACGGTGATCCGCTCCCGGACGAGGACGGTCCGGACGATCGGGAGGGTGACGTGGAGGGTCGGGAGAGTGTTCTGCATGAGGAAGGGACGCCATGGGAGGTAGTAGACCTTGAGACCGCCGGTCATGTAGCGGACGCCGGAGCGGTCGCCGTAGGCGTGGGTCATGACGACGACCTTGTGACCTAGGTTGAGGAGGCACTGGGAGAGGTAGTAGATGTGGCTCTCGACGCCTCCGAAGTTGGGGTAGAAGAAGTCCGAGACCATCAGGATCCTGTGCTTCGGTCGGTCCTCCATTTCTTTGGATCGGACGAATGCAAGATCTGGATCTAGTGAAGCATAGCCGGGCATCAAAAACACTGCAGATCTAACAATTTGAGGATTTAAAACCGAAGAGAGAAGCAGAGCACGATTTTTTTATCCTAGACGGAGATTCGTCCGATGATCCTCATTTTGGTCGGGTTTGGCCGAGGGGGACTGAAGAGGGGAGGGGGAGGATAGGACGGGCCGGCCCGGGTTGGACCCGAACTCGGTGTGTTTTTTTTTTTGGTGGTGGGTATAAAGGTATTCTTTCATCCATTTTTATTTGTGGGAATTGTTCAAATGCCTTGGATGAAAAACCGCTATTTCTTTCATCTTCCTAGATTTGAAAAAAAAAAATTTGCCCCTGCTTTTTTTAATATCCCATCTACCCCTTCACAAAAAAAAAAAAAAAATCACATGCCCCCTTCTTCTTTTTCCTCCCCAGAAAACCCATTTTTTCTTTTCTTTTCTTTTCTCTTCCCTTCTTCTTCTTCCTCCCACATGAGCGCTCACTGATCTTCACTGTTGCCGCTCACTGATCTCCCAACGACATCCGCCCGATCTCCCACCGCCCAATCTCACCGTCCGATCATCGAACAAGTCCTCGCGATCCAACTCTCTGATGCCTTCACTACCTACCATTTGTAAATACAAAAATGATGCACATGTGAAAAATGTTGGAGAAGATATTGAGTTTTAGAATTTCACTATGGGGTTGTGTTCAAGATGGAAGTTGGATCTACAACAAACCATAATGAAATACTCTATTTTCGGGTGCGATAAGAGTTCGCGACAGTCATTAATGACTGCAATATCAGGCAGATGGTTCAGCTGCATTTTCACTTCAATGCAAAGCTTATACATATTTATCTTCAAAATTCCATCACTGATGGATATATATCTATTTCTGTAAACTTTATCGTATAATTTGTAATTGAGTGTACAAAAACTGTAATTTAAATCCTTTTCAAGTTCATGTATATTTTTTACATTATATTTTGTATGTATGCTTAGATATAGTAACTTCTATTGTCATGTTTTGCATATTAGAGATTCATGAATCAGTGAAACACCAATAAAATTCAAACTACATGTGTACTTCATGACACTATAAGAACCACACATACCTGCATTTTGCTTGGGGTACTCCATTTCAAATTTCACGTTCCAATGTGCAATATGAAGACGTTTGATACTCTTGACAAAGTACTTCTTAATGCATTTTACCCAATCAAATACACCTTTCTTATAATGAACCAGGGATAACGAGTTGTAGGAGTGGAATGATTCGTCCATAAAGTCCAACACCAACGAGTGCAAATGATGATAATTATTGAGGACCATAAAATATATGTCCACCTCAATAATAATATTATTCCTACACTCACTCATGTACTGGGACATTACAACAATTTGATTTGCCTCTAGAGCTTGCATAGAGAGGCTTTAAAATTTGATGATCAAGCATATAATCAATAATAAATATGCAAACTATGCGTATAGAATTGAACAATTGTCACACACAGTATTTATATTTACAATTATATGTACTATATCTGTAACTGATGAATCTATATTTATAACTAATGAGAATATATCTGTAACTAAATGTATTATTTATGTAACTACATTTTTTCTGTATCTACATATTTTATCTCTGTAAGTACATATATTATTTATGTAACTATATATTGCTGCTGTAAGTAAATGTAATGATTCCGTAAGTATATATATTATTTCTGTAAAACAAACATCTAATTGCACTAAAACAAATTATTTGTGCAAAATGATTCCCAAACAAGCAAGCCATGTGGACTTCGGGGTTCTCAATGATCCTCGCCTCTAATAAGTCGAAAAACGCATCAATGATGTACCCCTCAATCATTCCCCTATCAAAAAAACATGTCATGAATGTGAATCCTGATGACATTTGTGTTTTTGCGTGTTCTCAACACTTCTTAATATGTGATGGGAGAATTTAGAAAACTTTCAATATGGAATTTGTCATCTTCCAACAACAAATCATATCCAAAATCTCTTCTGACTTCACTGAACTCAGCCTCTCCAAGTCTAACAAAATCACTATTTTTCAAAGAATCATCATCAATATTGCACACAACGTGGGGGTTTGATTCACTATGCAGTTGATAAAACACAAATATAATACATATTGATTACAGATTGACAAATCAAAGCATATACAAGTATGTAATATACATGAATATGAAATACATTTACAAAAATATTATACCAAAATACAAAATGGTTACATAAATTAACATGTAATGTACAATTATCCCACCTGGCCTCTAGATCCTCCACGTATCTAACCAAGTTGGAGGGACATGCATACCCTTTGTTGGATAGCAGAAAAGTGGAACACATGTGGAGTATCAAGATCCGCACAAAGTCTTCGATGTCCTCCCCCTCCTTCAACGAAAAGAGATCTTTCAGCTTCGACCGAGTTATATAATTATCTAATTCACAATGAACAAAACTATATATATATCACTGATGACATTATAAAATTTATATAAGTGAACGACTATAAATTGTAAATCAATCACTTATATAAGTGAAGAACTACAAAAAATAAACTAAGGTTTATGAACACTTAACAACAAAGTATGTTAGTTGCCCTCTTTCAAAAATTTTATAAATCATTCTCAAGTAATTTACACTCAGAATAGAAATAATTACATAAACTTGTTTAATACAGAAACACATAAAGGAATATAAGAGTTATAGACATAAAAGGGAAAATATGGAGTGATTGATAAATTATTTAAATAATCATATCCACCTCCTTTGTATATATATACAGGAAATTAGTACACAAAAATCGAATGATGCTCTTACACTGAGCGAATAACTATTTATATATTTGTAAAAAAAATTACAGAAATAAAATAATTACTAACAGAATAGTGCAGACCGACCAATTACAGAATACTACTATAAATGAACAGGTACAGAAACGAAACTACACTTATACACAATTTATAATCACTTGAAATGTTTGATAGTTGTCATCTCATAAAGAATTTCTAAATTATACAATCAAAATAGGAGTACTTACACTGAATAGGAAAGTAAGGAGTGATTGATAAATTATTTAAACAGAAAAATTATTTAAATAATCATATTCAAATATATATCCATAACATTAGTACACATAAATCTAATCATCATATACAATGAATAATTAGCTACAGATTTATAATAACACATTACAGAAAATTGAAAAGACACTTACAGAATATGACAAACCATTTACATAATAATACAATAAATGAACAACTACAAAAAGAAAACGCAAAGGAGAAGGTGGCAAAAGGTGCAACGGAGAAGGTGCCCGGAGAGGTGCAACGAAGCGGTGCAGTGGCCGGACAGGGAAAGATAGGGATCACTGATTGTGGGTATTGGGTTTTGATGAAAGGGGATGAGAGGGATTTATAGTGTGAGAGAGTTTGTGGAATGAGAGGGTGAGACACCTTCGCTTATGAAGGAGTGGTTTCGTAATCGTAGTGGTCACTGAAAAAAAAGGGGACGCTGAAGGGGGGTTATCGAATCGATTCGGTGCTTTGGGGAGGAAGGTGAGAGGTTTTGGGAGGAGTTTGGTTGATTTGGGGGAGAAATGGGAGAGAAGGGTAGAAGTGAAAGAAAAGTGTGAGTTGGTTGTGAGGTGGCAATTGCAAGGGTACAAAAAAAACGGGACCAAAAAACAAGGGCAAAAAAAAATTTCTCCCAAGTCAAGGGAGATGGAAAAAATAGAGGGTTTGGTCCAGGGGAATTTGGACAATTCCCCCTTTTTCTTTCTATGTGTACACAAGTAACTCAAACAAAATAACGGTTAGGCCTAACACAAAAGAACCGCAGACCTAACCTAAAATTAAATACATCAAAAAAAAATTTACAGTCATAGTCATTTTAAGAAAGTGCACCTCATCGTTTACAAGCACGGGGGACCAAGGTTCCATTTGCATCTTGATCTAAGAGCCGCTGCAATTCAGGCCATATTTGTGCAGGCGTGACAATAGTGCATCTCGAGGAGTCCCGTATTGCGGTAAGGTGGTCCGCCACTTGTTTCCCTTTGCGAAGGAATTGAGAACACACCCAAGACTCAAATAGAGGAAGGATAGTTTTCGGTTCATTTTGATATCTGAATGAGAGTCAGGGCAGACAGCCCTTATCGTGGACCCATGCAATCACCGTGCGTGAATCACTCTCGATGTGGACTTTAGGAATGCCGAGGGACTGAGCAAGCTTCAAGCCCTGTAGAATCGCTCGGAACTCCAGAACATTGATTGAGTTGAGGGCTTTATCTTGCACTGCAATCGCAAGCAATAACTCCCCAGGTTCCTGACGAAGTGTAGCACCATATCCTGCCCTATCAGTCAAGAGGGAGCCGTCCGTGTTGACCTTGATTCAACCCTCCATCGGCAGGCACAAAGGACAATGAGCTCTCGATTGGAAGAAAGCTCTTCTGCTCTTTCTATACTTTTCTGTGGGCATCGGTGTTTAGGAAAATAGGGGTCAAGCGAGGTCGGTACACTTCGCTATTGGAATTTGTAGACTGGATTGAAAAATCTTTTCCAATTGGTGCCCCGAGAACTGTTATGCTAGTTGTTTTTGTGACCACCCTTTGGACAATCTGGAAGGAGAGATGTCAGCGCCAGTTTCGCTCAAAATCAATGCATAAAGTGGACGTACTCCATCGGGTATGTTAGACAGTCCAAATGTGTTTTCACAGTATTTCCCTCAAGGAGGATTGGTGTCCTACCATTCAGGATATGGTGACCAATTAACATGTGGGCAAGTGATTCCGGGCCTGATTTGCATAAAGGACAAAGAGAATCTCTTACCAGACCTTTGCAAAGCAGCCTCTCCAACATGGGCGTCTTACCTAGCAAGGCCAACCAAGCACAAACTGTGAACTTTGGAGGCTGGTATTTTTGCTAGAGCCACTTCACCCATTTTGGCTTGGGTGATTTGCGCCGAAGGAAGTCCCAAGCTTCCGTAGTAGAGAGGGTTTCATCACGACTGAACAGCCAGATCAAAGCATCCACCCCTCATCCTTCGCATTCAAACTCATAAATAGAAGTCCAAATAGTGTCCCATTGCTGCTCCCACCATCTGGTTTTGACCAAGCACCATTTACTAGGAAAGCGGCCACTGATAAGTGAGGCTCGCTCACCTGCTAACTCAGAATTGTCGGAGGATGTCAAGCAAACTAGCTCCATCGATCGAAGGGTCATTCCAAGCCGACATCTGATTTTCTACATAGAGAAGATACTTGACATGTTGTTTAATCCAATCCCTGGAGGCCAACACTTTCAACCAAATCCAAGACCCAGAGTGTGAAGAAGAGGCAACCAGACCCCTTGGTTGCGAGATAGCGCTTGGATATCCAAGCAGTCCAAAGGGATCGATGGCCCGCCACAATTTCCCAGAATCTCACCCCTAGAGCTGCCTTAGACCAGTCTTCGATGCGTTTCAACCCAAGTCCTCCTTCGTCTTTTGGTTGGCACACTTCTCCATTGCTTTAATAGTATCACTAGGAAAGGTGAAGGCTGATGTCCAGTAGAGCTGGAGACTGAGGAACACCGTTTTAGAGACTTCAAGTCATCCCGCAAAAGTGAGCAAGTGACCATGCCACAATTGAAGCCGCATTCAAAGCTTGTCTAACAAGGGAAGACAGAGGCTCGAGGTGAGTGCACCAGTGAAAAGGGGCAACCCCAGATAAGTAACTGGAAGGTGCCCCTGCGGAATCCCAAGATCTGCGATGAAGTGTTGGTGTAGTTACTCACACCCACCACAGAGGACTACAGACTTCCCACTATTCAATTCAAGACTCGAATGTTCAGCAAAGATAGAGAGCAGCCTTTTCAAAGCACGGTCAGTCCTTGGTTATCGGGAGAAGATGATAAGGTCGTCGGCAAAAAGCAGATGGCTGATGGAGTTGGACTGCTAGTGAACAATCAATCTAGAGCACAATCCAAAGATTGGGAGAAGATTTCCATGCCCAAAACAAAAGAAGAGGAGAGATCAGGTCACCCTGCCTAAGTCGGAAGAGCTCTCAAAGAAATCAAATGGGGAACCACTAATTAGGACCGAGAACCGAGGACTTTGGATGCACGTCATAATCCATTGAATCCATTTGTCATTGAAGCCCATTAACTCCATAACAACTTGGATGAATAGCCAACGAATAGAGTTGAAAGCTTTGCGAAGATCGATCTTCAATGCCGCTCTTCCTTAACTTGACTTTTTGGAGAGATATTGCACCATCTCATGAGCTAGCAAGATACCATGAAAATTTTCCTCCCCTTAATGAAGGTTGTCTAGTTGAGGCTTATCAGAGAAGAAAGCACTTTTATAACCTAGAAGCCAGAATCTTTGTGATCAATTTGTATTGATCCACAAAGCGAGATGGGAATGAACATGTCCAAGGAACTAGCATTCGGGCCTTTAGGGACTAATGCAATGAATGAAGTATTTAGTTGGCCTAGGGGTTGTTTCAGTTGGGCTAACACGGGCTCAATTTCGGATGAGTAACCCGAGCAGATGCAAGCGTTTTTCACCTCCATTCCAGTTTACACATGTTTTAAATTTTTTAAAAATAATATAACTCATTTAATGAGATACATATTTTTATAAAAAAAACTAAAATACATACTATAATGAATTATATGGATGCATTTATTGAAAATATGAAAAATTTCTATAATATATATCTCGTTAATGTGAGCATATGCTTAAGTGATTTTCTGTCGACGCATATAAAATTGAAATTGAGGGTTACAACACTCAATAGTAAAACCATGACTTGGATGGTTCGAGTAGTTGGAATTTAACCAAAACCCCACTTGAAATAAGAGAAACAAACTCAAACCTAACTTGATCCTCACACCTGAGTGATCAATCAGAACTCTCTAACTTGAAGTCAATGGAGGCCAACCCAAACACTACCCGATCCTCTAATTCAATGAGATTGACACGAATTTGAACCCCACCCCTTGGGTTTGGTAAAGGTTCAAGTTGAGTTACAGTTCAACATCATTTAAAACCATTCAAACTCCACAATATTTGCAACAAATAACACTTAAACCCCAACAAAATAGATAATAGACATAATGAATGAAGAATGAATACATTTTTTTAAATTTTGAGAGTAGTTTGAGGGAGTGCAATATGAGGACTCCCAGAAGTCACCCGGAAGAATGAACACATAAAATTATGAAGTATGATTAATTTTAGAATATAAACAAATTGAAAATATCAGATCTTAGTCATATATTAGACGGTTCACGCATGACTTGCTTGACTTATTCACACGGGTTAGGCCCATGTTCAAGTTCTGATCAGGTTGAACCTGAATACTAAGACCTCAACCTAAACCCACCCTACAACTCTACAAGTCGTGTCTGGTTCAACCATTCCAGGTTGCACCTCTAGCCTCAGCATATCCAATTCTGCTTGGTTCAGAAGGTTCAGAATCCAAATATACATGGACAACAAGATACACAGTTTTTCGCAAATTTGAACATATGAATATATTCTATCCAAACAAAAGCCACTTATAAATATATCACACAAGCATATATTGCAGTCAAGAAGATGAGCACTTCTACAATTATTTTGGAATAGCTAGCCAACGTTAAAGCCGCCACCACCCTATTCAACAGAAGCACAACCCAGTACAATCCGTAGCTTGCCCAGTTCGAAGTGTCAACAATGGTTGCTTTCTGCAGATTAACCAAGATGTAAGAGATGGGCATGTAAGATAGAATGCGTGACTGCGAACCAAAAAGCTTGAGTGAATTTCAGAACCCATTTGCATCCACAAATACCAGCAGCTTTCCTCAGGTAATTATAGCTAAAAAATCAATCAAATTCAATAGGCAAGGGATAACATTCCATGTCCGAAAAATGCATGCAACTTAAGCAGATAAATATGATTAACCTTTGGTACAGTGACTTTGAGAAAAAAATCGGGACATAAATTTTTAAACAATGCTTCTACATCAAATTAACCCAAGGAACAGGGCAGCTGATATGCGATACTATTAAAGGTGAACAGTACACATTAAATCATCCCACAGATTGAATGCCTCGTTAGAAAGTATCATATATCTTGAATATCTCACAATCATTGCCATGAAGCATTAATTGAATAGATAGATAACAAATAATGCAGGCAATTGCTCTAGTATGATTATCATTCCGAGAAGTTAGTAGTTTTAAATCATCAAATCCTCATCCACACCACATAATGCACTTCCATTCCCAAGTAACCTCCACATCAAATACTTAAACCACGAGTGTATGAAGCAGGAAAAGTTCAGCTTCATCACTGAGTAGTACATCAATTACAGAGACCATAAAGAATCACCAGCAACTTAGGTTATTGTTCATCATGAAAATAAATAACTCAGCAAACACATATAAGAATTCAGGGTCATGACTTACAGGCAACATTGTCCCAGTGAAGGAAGCCACCATGGCCTCTAGCATTTGTGAATTTGTAGATAGCACCAGAAGCTAAGAAGAATTCCAAAAGAACAACAATCCATTTTAGAATTCAGAAATTTATAATAGAGTAAAAGAGTGAGACCACTTCCATTAAAGTAAGAATTCACCTTCATAACCCCAATTACAGGATCATCAGCCAAAAGAATTGGTGTATCGAGGTCAACAAATCTGCAGAAGATCCAGCAAAGACAGATTTATCATCATGAACATGACATTAAGAAAGCAGACCATAAATAAAGAGGTAGGAGTGGTATGAGACATGAGTACACTGGAAGAACACATACAAAAAATTAGAAAGTGAACTTTACTTGAAACAACCAAGGCCAGCAGCCATATGACCAGCAAAACCCATGGCAAGTCTTGTTTCAACCATGCCACCAATCATCAATTCTACTCCAGCTTTTCTTGCCACATCAATGATCTCAAGAGCCCCAAGAACTCCAGACTTGGCCAGTTTAATGTTGATCACATGTGCAAGTCGTCCTGCTATGATTTTATGCGCATCAAGCAAATTTCTGCAGCTTTCATCAGCAGCAACGGATATTCCATATTTGCTCTGTGCAACATGACTCACCCTAGAGAGACCTTCCCAGTCATCTCTATGAACTGGTTGTTCAAAGAGAACAGGAGTAATTCCCATTTCTGCAGGAGGAAATCCACCAAAAACTATGTAAGTTTATTGGGATGAAATAAAAAAGTTGGAGAGAGAAGTTTGTGTTGCGATTAAGCATGTCAATTATCCAAAAATATTTGCATCCATTTCAAATCCGTATCCGAAAAATCAGAAATCATCCAATAATGGAATATATAAAGCAAGGATACAGATATTAATCTATTCAATCCGAGAAATATCCGAATCCGACATATATTAATATTATATAATTATATATGTTTATATTATTATCAAATTAAATTATCTCACGCAATTAATCATAATCCTGAAAATTTAAACACACACTGTAATTTTTTGTACAGTCTTTGAAGGAGATGAGGTGTCATGAGCTCTCAACTTTAATTCTCTCGTCTTCTAACATGTCACTTGATCATCCAAACCACTGTCTATTTAAACATGTAAATTATCCTAAAATATCCATCTCCACTCCAAATCCAAAAAGATTCAAATTTGAATATTAATATCTGTATCTGAAAGATTTAAGATAGGATATGGATATTAAAGGATCTGATCCGTTGACAAGATTATTTACAATAAATCAAACCATAGAATATGAGGCCAAGAATATTTTACTTCGAGTCACAGCAGTTACCTAACAAAAAAGGAAAATAAACACGTTTGCACATGGCAATGACCCGTACCATGTAATTTGTCGAGAACTTCTATAGCTTCAGTAGCAGTATATCCTTCATTTGCATCCAGGATAAATGAACAATCTGGGTGGGCTAACTGAATGGCTTTGAATACATCTATGTCTGTATTTAAATTCTTTCCCACTTTAAGCTTCAAAGTACTGAACCCTTTCTTGCAATACTTTGAGGCCAATTCAGCAGCCTCAGATGGGGAAACAATTGGAATCTGCATAAGTTAGAGATACTCAGTGTGGTTACTGCAAAATGACTAATCAAAAGAAAATAACATCGAAGCTGGAAAGGAACTGTACTGTTATGTCAGTGGTTATGCAATTTGAAACTCCACCAAATAATTTCCACAGAGGAATTTGAATGCTATTCGCAACAGCATCAATCACTGCCATCTCAACTCCTGCTCTGACCTTCAATTACAAATACAACTGCACTAAATAAGGTAAAGACTAGAGAAGATTATAAACATAGGATCACAAGGAATATCTAATAATTGAAATTCAAAAACTAAAAAGTTCCATAAGACATCATAGCCAAATAAGGGTCACCAAAAAGCCCGTGGCCCGAAAGCCCGGCCCGTTTTCAGGGAGGGCCGGGCTTGGGCCTGGTTCTGGGGCCCGGTCCCGGCCCGTAGGCCCGCCCGAGTCCGGCCCGTTCGGGCTGGCCTGTAGGCCCGCCCGCGGGCCCGACCCGTAGGCCCATGGAGGGCGATCTAATGAACTAGTAACATGTAATTTTTATTTGAATTGTGGTTGAGTTATACAAATTATTAACATTTATATAGGTGTCAACCTAGTTAGGTACATGTAATTATTTATTTTTGTAAGTAATTAATTCATTTAATATTTTTATTTTAAAAATTTAATAGATATAAATATTTTTTTCAACATTATACTTTAAATTTTGTGTTATTTTAACATTACATGCAAATAAACAACGTAAAATAAAAAAATAAAATATTTTGAATTTTGGCCCGTAGGCCCGCCCGTGGGCCCGAACCCAGGCCCGGCCCGTGAGGCCCGTTCAGGCCCGGGCCCGTGGGCAGGGCCTGGGCCCTGTTTTTTTGCCACGGGCCGGCCCGGCCCGGGCCGTTGCCGACCCCTATAGCCAAATAATGTGAGACCTTCCTTTACCAATATCAATCTAATTCAAGGACACAAATATAACAAAACTCAGAACCAAATGATATAAAAAGAAAATAAATTAAAAAGCCAGTGAGGATGACAATTTCTAAGTACAACGATGAGGGGACAAATTTCTTGGACTGCTCTGACTACACTTTCACTGAAAATTAATCAGTTTTTGCAGAGTCATCAATGGTGCAGTATGACAAAGTCCCCATATCTGAGGTAACTACCTCTAGTCATCAGCCCATAATTTGGAGAGACTTCATAAAACAGGTGGATTTAAACCCAAATTCCAAAATCAACAGCTTTCTTCACCCATAATTACTTTCATCTAAACTTGGATAATGAAAACCAGATTAGACCCATCCATCCCCAAATCCACAACAAATTTCCCCAATATTTCAACAAACCACGAGATGCTTGAGCAGCAATTCTTTTACAAGAATGTATGTCAATCCACACTTGAAAGTAAAATAAAAACAAATGGCTAATTTTGGGCTTTCAAGCACCAATTGAGACATTTTATTTACCAAAAAGAATTAAGTCATTCTTCAGTGAATTCAGGCTATAAAAGTAAGCATCACATACAACCAACCAATAGCTTCTGATGGCGACAGTAGATATAAAGTTTTTGTGGTCCTCAGATTTGATTGGATTCAAGGAATACTGCATATAATGCCCAACAAAATGATGTAATGTTTATAATTATAACTCAGATTTCCTAGTCTCCTCTACACCAGAAAATTATCCCATTTCAAATCAACTTGAATCAATTGAAGCAAAAAACAATATAAAAAAAAAAGCTAAACTTGATTAGCAATTAAACCTACAATAAGTGGAACTGACTCTTTAGTGCTAAAAAAAATTTAAAAATCAAACAATAACCCAAATTTCCTCCAAAAATACAAACCGTGTCCATCAAAAGAACAAAAAATTCAGTCTTTCGCACTCGCTTTCCAAGCTTTCCCTGACAAGCATCCAAAACAAAAGCACAAGATCTAAAACCCAGCAAATCAAAAACTCACCGAAGCGAAGTCATGCCCGGGCATGACCTCCCCGACCACCCCAAGCGCCCCCTTCAACGTCCTCGGCGGACTCCGAACGAGCACCCCGCACGCCTCCGCCGCCTTGGCGAGCGCCGTCTCCTGATCCTCCGCCGTCACCGACGGCAGAACCGGCGCCTCCCCCCACCCGACGCTCCCGTTCCTGAGCTCCACACGCACCGCGACGTTCCCGACCCCCTCAAGCCTCGACGAGGCAATGGTGAAGGGAGACAGCAAGGGCACGTCCAAGGGCCTCCCCTCCGCCCTCTGGACGTCCACCGTGAACGTCTCGGTGAGGCTGGCGAAGCCGAAGGACATCGTCGGAGGGGCGGACGGCGGGGGGCGGCCGAGGCGGCAGGAGATGAGTGGGAAGCGGTGGTGGTGGTGGGGGTGGGGTTTGGGGGGAGGAGGAAAGAGGGAGGAGGATGCGGCGAGTGGAGGAGCCATTTGTGATTGGTTGGGTTGGACATGTTAGGGCTTTTGAAGCAGACAGACAGTACTACTATTGTATTATGTGATGAATTTATTATTTTATGATTTTTTTTTCTGTTTTTGTTGGTGATGTGGGGTTGGGGGGGAGGTTGAGATCTGCGATGATAACGATGCAGCGAAACGAGGGTTCGAAGAGACGAGGGTCACTCTTAAATTATTGTTTTAAGGTTGGGGTTTTTTGCAATTGTGTTTTTGAAGAACGTGTGTATTAGGAACACCCCCCTTCGTGCATCTCCAACCATTGGGGGCACTCCAACCCACCCCCTCAATTATTCCCTTCAATTTTTTTTATCTATAAATATTAACTTAAATAATAATATAATAATGAATATGAAATTGATTAAATTAATATTATTTATTTTTAAAATTTTAATATATAAATAATTAATATAATATAATATTATTAAATTTAGTCAAAAAAAAATTTAAAACTAAATTGAGGATCTATTTTACCCACCCCAAGGAAAACATTTTTAAAATTTTTAATTGCATGACTTACTATAATGTCAAGTAATACATATAAAATTAATTAGTATGAAATAAATAATTAAAATAAATGCGTAATAACTTAATCAATATTAGACTCATTTTGAAGGTCTCAACGAGACCTTTCTAATGATATAATATTGATAAGTAAATAAGGGGTAGACTTAAACTTAACTTATAAATAGTTAATAATTAAATTTATGGTGGATAATACAAATAGAATCCAAAAAGATTGTATGCATAGTTAGGGTTTTTACAAAAAATGAACAGTGAAATGGAGGCCCCTCCATTTCACCCATCCGACCTGCATATTTGCAGCCCAACCCCCTCCATCTCTAAATTGGAGCTACTTTTATAGCTCAATTGGAGCCTCCTCAGGATGCATTTTGGAGAAATGCATCCCGGTTGGAGATGCTCTTATCCAAGGCTCCATTTGTGTCTGTGGTGAAAAAATAGGTAAACACCACTGTAGATCTAAATGTATTTGTCGCTTCTACGTCTAAACCTTTACACTGATTTACTAGGCTAGAAAATATGGTGTTTCAAAAGCTCTTCGAAACTATGGTTCTTCAATGCGGGATTCCATCCCATGGATTTTTGAAACACAGGCCAAATATGACCTAAAACTTCTATGTAAAATAGGATGTTTTTACGTGCAATTCTTATTTATAGTTTTGCGTGTAGTTCTGTCTTCAATGATGTATATCAGTATATGTTACATCTCCAAAAGAAAAAAATTTAAAGCATGAGAAATTGTAAAAGGCCTTCAAAAGTTGGTGAGAAACGTGAACTTTGAGACAAGGTTGATAAGGGTGCAATTTGGGCGGATTGAACTCAACCTGACCTAATTCAATCGGAATTTTGTTGAATCTGATTGGGATTGTAGTGCTCAGGATCAATATTAACCCAAGTTTGAGCAGTCTTAACATAATTTCGATTGAGTTGGGATAAGGCTCAGGTTACCAAATTCAAGTTCTTTATACAACTTTTGTAAAGTTCAAATCGAGAATGATGTTGTTTCATATGATAAATTCAAATACAGTCAGAACCTAAAACTAAATGGGTCTAACATAAATCATATTTGAACTTGAAATCAAACCAAACCTGACATATTGGGTTTTGATTCTCCTCCTCAGGTTGAAAGTTAGGTTGGATATTTTTGTGTTGACATCAACTAATTTTATATTTCATTCAGGTTACTCAAACCTAAGGGTCTTCAACAGGCCCGAGGCCCAAAAGCCCGGCCCGTTTTCAGGGCGGGCCAGGCTTGGGCCTGGTTCTGGGGTCCATGCTCAGCCCGTAGGCCTATGGGGGGCATTACAATAAATAAGTAACATGTCATTTTTATTTGAATTGTGGTTGAATTATACAAATTATTAACATTGTATCAACCTAGTTTGATACATGTAGTTATTCATTTTTTCAAGTAATTAATTCATTTAATATTTTTATTATGAAAATTCAATAGATATAAATATTTTTTTAACATTATACTTTAAATTTTGTGTTATTTTAATATTATATACAAATTAACAACTTAAAATTAAAAAATCAAAAGAAATAAGATGTTTAGAATTTGGGCCCATAGGCCCGCCTGTGGGCCTGAATCCAGGCCCCCGTTCAGGCCCGGGCCCGTGGGCAAGGCCTGGCCCCTTTTTTCTGGTCACGGGCCAGCCCGGCCTGGGCCTTGTTTCGACAGGCCGGGCCGACCTGTTGCCGACCCCTACTCCAACCTCACTCGACTCATCCAAGTTACATTGAAATAATATATATCATAATTGTGATCAAAGCACTTATTTTGCAGGAAAAAGTTTAATAGCTCATTCAATAATAAAAATTAGATTTACATTTTTAAGTATGAAATCTAATCAGTGTTGGATCTCATCAATCCTCGTTATCTTACGAGAGACTCAGATATGCCATCTCACATATTTAACTTATCAATCTTTTAGTGAAAACTAATCAAAATGTATCTTTTTAATATGGATCCATTGATCCAATCATGTCATCTTATTGAAAGACTTATCTCATATATTTATACATATCAATCTATATTGAAATCTGATCAAAATTGATGTAATCAAGTGTCTGATGCGCAACCAAAAGGAGTTGACAGATCATTTCATATTATTATTTTTCGATGGGGTGTTTTTCACGATTATGGCACATTAAAATTTCACTCAGGGGTGCATATGCTAGAAGGCATATGCTAAAAATTTAACAGGTTTTGAATGCATCATGGCATAGTAACTAATGCGCATGGAAATGGCTTGTCCAGTTCTCAGGTGCTGCGTAGGATGGACAGCAACAGGTTTGTCTTTAACTGGGTATACTATATATGATGACATGTTTATTTAGAGCATTTCCAATCTAAATCTTTCGACACTTCATAGTTGTTGGAGGAAATTCTTTTTTTTGAGGGGTATTGCACTTCAACCATTGCTTTCTATTTTTTTATTATCATTTTTTAAATTATATATTTTTGAAATTATTTTTCAATTGTTAATTTTAATTAAATAAATAAAATAATTATTGAATAATAAAAAGTATGAGGATTTATTTAAAATTAATTCTAAAATAATTTAATATTAATCTCATTTAAATGTCTCAATGAAATATTTCTAATTATAGTACTTTTATTAAAAATGGATTAGCGAATTTAAATATGCATTAGATTGATGTAATTAGTGTATAAAGTAAAAAATAAAAATGTGATTTGGAGGCGGCCTCCAAATTTGGAGGGTCAAATTCAAATCTCTAAATTCGAAGGTGGATATGGAGTGTGGCTGTAGTCCACCACCCACCAAATTTGAAGATATGGAGCAGTTCTGAAATGCGGTATGCGGATTGCGTGCGGGTAGGGTACCGCACAGAGTATATGCGGCATGCGGGAGTATATGTGAGAGTATATACGGTTATGTAATTTTTTATTAATAAAAAATAATTATATAGTGTTGATCTATAAATAAGAGATAACAAGGTAAATTTGAATAAATGTAATCATATTAAACAATTAAAATTCCAGACACAACCACATAGGGGCATAGATGCAATTTCAGACGGACACAGGGGTATAAATATAATTTTTTAAAGGATATAAATGCAATTAATTTTTTCAAGGAGGCATAAATGCAAAATTTCATTTATCCGTCTAAGCCCGTGCGCCCACTTAAGCGTACACATACCTGCTTTTTGGGTGTTTATGCGGGTCTTGAGCACATATGGCCCGTATATGCACAAATCAGTTCGGTAGTGTTACCGAACCGCCTATGCGGCCGCACAGATCGCTTTCCTGAACACTGATATGGAGTATGGTTGGAGTTACTCTTAGAGCATCTCTAATTCAAACCTCCAAATACAGAGGGTTGACCCTACATATTTAGAGAAAATTTATTTTTAGAGGGTATTGAACTTTAACCATCACCCTTCATTTTTTTCTTATCATCTTTAAAATTATATTTTTTTTTATGAAAACTCATTAATAAATATTATTTTATTAATCCATTTATATAAAAATTATATCATTGAAAAGATCTCATTAAAACCTTTAAAATGAGTCTAATATTAAATATTTTTGGAGTTATTTTTAAATTAATAATTTTTAATTAAATAAATAAAATAATTCTTGAATAATCAAACTTATGAAGATTTATTTCAAATTAATTCTAAAATAATTTAATATTAGTATCATTTTTTAAGGTATCGATGAGATTTTTTCAACTATAGTACTTTTATTAAAAATTGATTAGCGGATATAAATATATATTATGTTGAATTAATTAGTGTGTAAAGTTAAAAGTGAAAAATATGATTTGGAAATGGTTCCTAAATTTGGAGATGGATATGGAATATGGTTATAGCACATCACCCTCTAATTTTGAAAATATACAGTGTGATTGGAGATGCTCTTGTGTTGTATTTTTAGGGATTTTTATTTTTAAGTCCCCGTAAATTATAGGATTTAGTTATCGATCTCTTACTTCTTCATATTTATATTTTAGTCCCTACATTTAAATAATATGTTCCTTTTTAGTACTTGGGAGGGACCTATTTCTTAATTATCATTTAAATGTAGGGATTAAAATCTAAATATAAAAAAGTGGAGAATCGATAGCTAAATTCTATAGTTTATGAAGACTTAAAACTAAAAATCCCTCTTTATTTTTTTTTATTGTTGTAGGCCAATTGTTTATTGTTTATATACAAAGACCTACCAACCAAGTTGCAAGTGACCGATCAATAATTGTGGTTGTTAAAATCAATGATGCTTTTCTTTTCAATTATTATACATATATACACACACGATCACCAGCTCTGCAGCTACTTTTCCCCCCTCACATGGTCACACCTCACACGACAGCTAGGGCTGGTAAACGAACCAAATCGCTCGGGTTCGGCTCGGTTTAAGCTCGTTCAGACTCGTTTATTTAAACAAATGAGCGAACTTGAATAAGTTTTAAAGCTCGGTTAGGCTCGGTACCTGGATCGAGCTTCATTTTATGTTCAAATTCAACATGTTTGTGTTATTAAAACTTAGTTGAAACTTGACTAAACTTCTTTATAAAATCAGAATATTAAATTAATACAAAGTTATGCTCGTTTAAGCTCATGAACTTAGCTCATTTAGGCTAAAATTTTGTTTTCAATCCCTAAAAATCCTAAAATGAAGAAGAACGTTAGGCTCGTTGAGGCTCGTGAGCTCGACTCGGCTCGGCTCAGCTCGACTCGTTTATAAACGAGCCGAACTTGAACATGTCAAAGCTCGGCTCGTTCGGCTCGTTTACCACCCCTAACGACAGCATTACTGTCTAATGATGTTCTTTGAAAATTTCAAGTGAATTTAAACTCCCATTTGGAAAACGAAATAAGCGAGTATAAAAGTAATATAAAGATGATATAAAAATGGATAGAAAAAAAGGTTGTTTGTTTGCAGGGTATAACTTAATATTACTAAATCAGTTTAAACGAGTATAAGAGAGTATAGCAAATCTAAGTAATCCTTGGGATAAACTACACTCAGTTTATCTATTTTCATGGGTCCACATATCAAATCAACTTTTTACATCTTATCACATTAAATCACCTATCAACACCTCTTATACATCAAATGACCCACATGTTAAATCAATTTTTTTTACACTTTATTTATATTTTATTCTTTATCAACCAAACAACTCAACCTTTATTCTTACGTTGTCCAATGAGAATAAAAAAAAAAAAACACAACCAAACAAAAAATCTCTTATTTATTTAGATTTGTTATATATACTGACATAGTTATCTATCTAGAATAACTCAATTCCGCTATCCAAACGGGGACTAAAAAAATGGGGAAAAATCCATAAAACACCCTGAAAATTGTCCAAAATTCATATTATCCCCTGACTTTTGTGAAATCCATATAACCCCTTGAAACACACCTATGCAAATCTAAATAACTATTGACTTAAAATTTTCATTGACAGATGAAGAATATTCTGCAAATATTTTGTTTGTTTAACCGTGGACGAAAACATAATATAGTAAAAATCTCCTACAATGTGTTAAAAATACAGAAAACCTATATATATATATATGATGATTTTACCTTTCTGAATAGATAATGATTTTTGGTATACCATGTTTTCAGCTAGGGTTAATCAAACGAATTTTCACAGAATATTTTTATATGTCAATGGAAGTTTAACACAGTGGATTATTTGAATTTACATAGATGTTTTCAGGGGGTTATATAGACTTTAAAAAAAGTCAGAAGATTATATGGATTTCAGATAGGTTGCGCGGGGGGGAGGGGGTATTTGGATTATTTGGAGTTGGAGAAGATCATTCGATGAATACGATGACTTGCGTGCTGTCGGCAACGGGCACGTCTAGTCCCACCAACGTTTTTTCTTACCCCACCAATCGGCTAAAAAAAACCTGTGTTTTGCTATCCCCACCAATCCGGTCAGTTTGACCAAATTTGATCGCCATTTCAGGTTTTGGGCGACCGGACTTGGCCATCATTTCAGGTTTTGGGCGACTAGATTTGGTCATTTCAGGTTTTGAGCGACTGAACCTAGTCGAATAGGATTTGTAATAAAGTTTATAATTTTTTTTTGAAAACGTAATCCCACGATGTGTATCCTTCTTGAATCTTTCATATCACTCCAAGTCTGTGTTGTAATGTAGGGAGAATAAATCATTATTCTTAAATGTAAAATATACGAATAATTTTTTTACATAAGTTACAGACAAATTTCAAAAGCCAAATATAAAATGTGTTTGGATCAACTGGTAAATTTTTTAGTTTTCAAACAAAGAATCATCTTAACTACGAATTCAAACGAACCTTAAAAATGATATATATTTGTCTAATAAGATATTTTTCTATAAAAATTTGAATTAATTGAAAGTATGCATACTTACATTTCTTTCAGTCTCTTAGTTGTTGTTTGGATAAAAGAATAAATGTAGAATATGATTGATAAACCCAAAAATTTATTTGTTTACAA
This sequence comes from Acorus calamus, assembly GCA_030737845.1. Lineage (NCBI taxonomy): Eukaryota > Viridiplantae > Streptophyta > Magnoliopsida > Acorales > Acoraceae > Acorus > Acorus calamus. The sequence continues at coordinate 19,918,462 of CM060858.1, read as the reverse complement.
AGAATAGTTAGATATAGATCTGAACCCTGTTCAACCAATTACGGTCAGCCAAAGCCTGAAATGACAATCAATTACGGTTGCTCAAAACCTAAAATAATGACCAAATCCGATCGCCCAAACCTTGAAATGACGACCAATTTCGATCAATCTGGATTAATGGGAACAGCAAAACACCGATTTTTTTTATTTTTATTGTGGGTTAGGTGAAAGGCTTGGTGGGGATAGACGCACCAGTCGGCAACAAATTGGGATATTTTGTGTATAACCAAAGTTTTTGGTAGTGGTAGCTATTACATGCACATGGGATTCATGAAATAGTCATAACAATGATGTCATAACAATTATGGCTACATGTCTTTTTTTGAACCGTAAAGGCATGTTTCTTTAGCATAATTAAAGTGTGTGTAATAGCAATATCTCGATAAGTTAGACTAAGGGTGCGTTTGGTTGCGCGATTGCAAAACTGATTCTGTAGGAATCTGCGATTGCAAACCTGATTCTGCAGGAAGCTCACTTTCTCAGCTTTTTGAAATCGCAGCTTTTGGACACTATTTGCCTGCAATCGCTGGGTTTAAAACTGCGATTACAAAACTGTTTGGTTGCGCGATTGCAAACGCAGCTTCTTGTAATCGCAATCGCAGCGCAATCGCGCAACCAAACGCACCCTAAGCCTAGATATGTAATTGTTGCTAGGGAGACAGATATAGTTCATTATTATTCATCTAAAATGATAACGACATTTTCATAAAGACAATAACAAAATGCAAAAATGTATTAAAAAAATGCCAACCAAATTAAATATCTTCCATATATCATCATATATATTACTATTATTTCATAACTAGATAAGCAATCGATTAAACAAACGGGAGGTAACTATAAGGAATAAATCAATGCTTCAAATACACCGGACGTGTTCGCCAACCCCTCGCTTGGTGAGGTGGTAAACAGTATTCTCCTATTAGAGTAAGCCTGTCAACGGGTCACGGGTCGACCTGGACCCGACCCGATAGAAGACATAAATACCCAACCCGAAAGACCCGACAATAAAAACGGGTCGGATCTGGGTCCACCCCGACCCGATCCGATGGACCCGATTGACCCAACCCAAATATTTTGTGATTTTTTTTATTTATGATCCAACCCAACATTTATGATCCAACCAAACATTTATAATTAAATATTGAATACTCATTTAAAATTTTAAGCATTTGAAATATTTTTACAATTTTTTGACTTCACGTAAAAGGGTAATAATCTAAACCGTATTCCAAATGTTATCTTATTAAACATTAAAAAATCAAAATAGTAAAAAACTATTTATAATATATTACACTCTATCAAAAAGAAAAAAAAAATGAAGCCATTGTAGGCCTTTAAAAAGTTTATCAATATCTCTTTGTCTGACCTACTTTTGTTAATGGGTCGACCTGACCCGACCCGACCTGAGACCCGATGTGAACCCGACCCGAAGGACCCGAAGGCCTATATTAGAGGAAGACTCAAGGTCGAACCATGCTCCATCATCCCCTGTTAAGATGTGATCTTATAGGTCTTGGCCCTGCACGCGATATCCACTCGTGGGCCTCTCTAGCTAAAAAAAAAAAAACCATGTTCTTTTAATGCTCTTTTAAAGAAGGCGAGCACCATTCATTTCTTCTTCTTTTCTTTTTTTTTTAATTTTGAAAAGAAATATGCTTAGGATGGAGTATACTGTGTACTAGGATTAAGACTAGTTCAATTTTTTTAGTAGTGTATACGAACCAATTAGATGGCTTAAAAATAAGCTCTTTTTAAGATGGAAGATTTTTTTTAACTTTTGTTAAAATGATCTAATTTTTTTTTGTCTTTGAGGCTCTTTCTCTTGTTCATTCACATATCAACTGCTTATCAGAAAAGTTATAATCTATAATGTATAAATTATAACTTATAATCTATAAATTTAAACTACAACAAACATGCTATATATTGAAATACAAATTTGTATCAGCTCGCCCTTTACCAAGACAATTTGTAATATTGTTATTTTTATACACAATTCTTATATGTAATATAAATATATTTTTCGTTAGGCAAAGCATATATGTTTTCACTCATTTTGTAAGCGAGATTACAAAATGTCGACCGTATAAGATAAGGTCGAGTTTGACAAAAAAAAAAAAATTGTGTTACCCCACACTCGTCACACACACTTTGGAGTACTTTAAAATTTGGGAAAAATGCATGTTGCCCCTTGAAAATTTACTTATATTCATATTGATATCTCTTTTTTTAAAAATACATCCATATAACCTCCCGATTGTTTCCCTGATTAAGCAAAAAACAACCCTAAGTTAAATTGCTATCTATTTGGGAAAAATATTCCGTTACTTAATATTATTTTAAAAATATATATTCATATAACCCATGACTTTTTAACAGAATTCAAAAAGACCCCTCCGTATGACCAAAATATCATTGTCTGCACAACACCAAATCACTCTCTTCTTCCTCCCAAGTCCCAACGGTCCTATTTTTTTTATTGTTGTAAGTTTTGAGGCTTCAAACCCCCTTTAACTGCTTTGAATCATAGATTGTGTGCGTCTTCTTTTGGTGTGTTTGGGAGTTCATTTTCTTTTTCCAAAGCATTGATTTTTCTTATTCTTGCATCTTCTTTTTGTTTTAATTCTCTTATAAGTTTAATTCTCTTGAGCACCACATTCGCAACAAATAAATTTCAACATAAAAAAATTAGATAAATATCTTAAATAGTCATATAAATTCTTAAAATATATCACATAATCTATCTAATTAACCATTTGGGATGTGAGGATTTTAAATTTGAAATAAGAATATATCATGTTCATACATCAAGTTTAACCGTTTGAACGGACCTAAGCCCCGTTTAGTTCGTGTCATTTTCTTTATCGAATCATTTTATCAAGAATCCAGATTCTATCAAACTGTTTGGTTCACTAGTGGATTTCTATAAATAATAATTTTTCAGTGTTTGGTTCACACATAAATTTCTGCAAGGAATTTGGTTCAAATTAATTACTTGTAAATTTTTTTTTTATCCATATTATAATTATAGAAAAGGAATAATTTATTATAAATATTTTATAAATATTTAACAAATGTAAATAAATAAAACAACCGATTACATAATTAAACACATAATAATAGTATCTAAATTAATTGAATATTATGAACTCCCCTAAAAAAAAAGAGAGGAGGTGGGTGGAAAAAAAAGAGAAGGCTATTTATTTTAGAAGTGATGTAAATAATAATTTAATTAATTTGTAAATGGTATAATAGTAATCTCATTTAGGATTCCTTATGGAATTTGAGATTACCACAACAAAAAGTGAGAATTTGATTCCACCATATTTTCCCATATGTATGGATTTTAATTCTAGTGGGGACTATAGTTACCATCATAATTATCACTAACCAAACACTGTATTCTACACAATTTCCTTGTAATCTTATATTGAATCAAATTCCATTCCAGACTGACATGACCAAACGGGCCTAAGTCTATTTGAACGATTGATATTTTATTTTTGAAAACTTTCATTTGAATAATGTTCGCAAATGGAATCATGTCGTTCGAATGGTCCACCAGAAAAATCGAAAAAATAATGCGATCACCATGCGTCCGCATATGTCGCATATATGGCACATCGATAGCACATGATGGATACATGTCAGATTAGATTCTCGCTTGGATCATAAAACAGCATGTACGATCACACTTAAATAATTGGTCCCAACTTTCTAACGTCTAAGTGGGATGCAAACCGGGAATTGAACATATCATTTTCCTCCTAGGCAATGACGACTTCAAAATTTTTTTTATAGATGAAGTTATTAAAAAAATAAATTTCATAAGAAAATTTAAAAATCTAACTATTTTCATATATTTATCAAAAGTATAAACTTTTCTTTTGAAAATAGAACAACTTATATTAATAAAAAGTAAATCTTCAAAGAAAGGAAATCAATTATTTTCAAAATATAAATTTTTACAATTGTCATCTACAAGATTTTATATTTTGAAATCATTGCATAATAATTTCATTATCAACTTTATCGAATATGTCTTTTTCAATGTATGTAACCAAACAATCATTCATCCACTGATCTCTCATTCTGTTATACAATTGGCTCTTGATGATTTTCATTTCTGAAAAAGCTCTTTCAACATTTGTAGTCGCAACAAGTAAAATCAATGCTAACCTCATAAACAAATAGATTAATTGATATACGATGGGTTTCTTTGTCTCCTCCAACTTTTTAAAAAGATCATAAATTCCTTTTAATTCTAAAAACTCATTGCTAAAATGCATATGAACATAATTTTGAAGTTGATTGTCAAGTGCCATAAGGTCTGCTGCAAAAAATCAGATGGATGAAGCCCAGCAAGATGAATCAACTTGTGCTTATCAAGGGTCAAACTCTAGGCAGGTTTGTTTTAAAAAAAATTGATGGGTTGGTTTGTTTTAAAAAAAATTAATAGGTCAAACTCTGGATCAAACTAGATTGGCGAGCAGGTTTGTTTGTTATTTTTAAATAAAATTGATTGGTTCAATTTACCCCACCACTTAAAAGCTGGCACCCCCGCTCTGTTCCTAGGAGCTAATACATTCAATTTGTTATACATTTCATTTGCAATCATCATACTACCACCACAGTGTATGTGACACTGAGCCTATTAAGGGGGTGGTTGATCCGGATAGCTAAGAGGTCCACCAGTCTCACAAGACCCATGGATTGGATGAGGGCGATGTGTTTAATCTCACATCACCTAATGAAAAAGAAGATAATTTGTGTTTATATGTGAACACAGACATTATAATGTATATCATATAATACAATTTATACTTTCGAGTCACACTCAGCAGCTGCCACCTTTGCATGGGATTTTTCAAACGAAAGCGGGAAAATCATATCCAGCTAGCTTCAGAGCCAAAAAAAAAAAAAAAAAATTGTAACTTTAAAACTTTTCTTGAGAATCATTTTAACAGCTGTTCCAATATTGTGTCCAACTTGTCACTGAGCCCATGCAGTTTCCTATCCTGTTCTTGTGTTAAACACACTCAAATTCATTGCCCTGACACCAGGTGCGTTTCTTCTCTTCGAAAATGAACAAAACCATTTTCCATGCATGAGAGGTCTATCTGACATTACAATGAAATCAATAATGTATTATTATTTGATTAGTGAAAAAAATTAATGTAATTTTGAAGAAAAATATTTGAGTTCTTAACTTTTACAAAATATATATATCAGTGAAAACAAATATTAATGACCTTCCAAAAGAAAAATTAAAAAGTGGGTATTTTTTATGTAAGGTTTGATTTATTGAAATTTAGTTTACTTATATCAATGGTTTTAGTGAAGAGTTCAGGTGATGAACCATTGAAATTCACTGTTCTCCTTATGATTTATTAATCGTTTTTAGTCGATTCTATTTATTGATATTTTTGTTTGATTGTTCATAAATTAGAAGTTCAAATTTTTGAAACAAGAATAATTAACCTGGACACCAATTTCAACACGTAACCAGAAATATTAGCTTTCTCTGCTGGTGGATTTTTCATGTGACTTTATCATTAAATGAGCACTTAAGAATGAAAGATTTGCCCAAAAAAGGTGATAATGCAGAATCATTTTAAAAAAATCAAAGCTAACAAAGAAAAACTAAATTAATCTGAGCTTACATTACATTTAGAAATCAGTGATATCTGGCATGGATGGCTGTGATCCTATCCGACAATATCGTTGCCCTTGATTGTAAAATTCTAACGGTAAACGATTTTTGGATTATAACGGTCTCCCGCCGCCAATGTCATTAAGCCTAAATACAATGGTTAAAAAGGCAACATTCACTCATTTTGAATAATTGTGTAGCTTAATCTCTTCCAGACCAACTTGCATCGTTTTTTTTTTCCATAGATAAATATTTTTGTTCCTGAACATATATACACCTCTATCAACTTGCCAAGAATTAGTTCAGTAACCTACATTGTCATGACAATTCAAAATACAACATACTAATAAATCTAATTATCGATGCATACACAAAATTTCATGTTAATGTTAAGCAAAACTTGAGCCTACATTCACTCTTTACTCACACTCACTCTATGGTCAACTTTAAGTGAATATCACATGTTTTGTGGCACATAAATAAGACAATAAGGAGAAGAGAACATTTAATGTGTGGTAAAAAGAACAATTTATTCTTCAATAGTCCACCTGTATTAGTCTTTCACTTTCCTACCATGACCAAGAACATTGCTTTATCTTTCTTCTGAGTTCTCTCATTCTTTCAATGAAGCCATTCAAGCAAGAAAAGAAAAGGAGTTAGGGTTTATCTGCTTGTGTTTTTTGTTTTAAATTTTTTTTATATATATAGCATGGCTTCCTATAATGTGTCTCATGTACATGGAGATGGTGATTCCAGTGGGCAGGCATCTGCCTCTCGAAATCAACTTCCTGAATGTACCACTTCAAAAGTGGATTTTTCAAAGGTATAGATGAAAGATTATCATTTTATACTTTTTTTTGGATGTTTAGAAGAAGTTTTGTATTAAAATATAATGTCTCTTGTTGTTAGTTTATATGATTACTGATCCTTTTTTTGTAAGTTTTTAATTTTTATATTTTCTTCTTTATGTTATAAACATCATTTGGTTTTTGCATCATTTTATCAAATCAAACTATCAAATCTAGATTTTTCAAAGGTAAAGATATAAGATTGTCCTTCCATAGTACTTTTTTTGTAATGTTTAGAAGAGGTTTCTGTGTTAAAACACAATGCCTCATGTTAGGCAGAAGTTAATCATTTGATCCTGCTTCTTCTGTTTTTCAAAAGTGTTTATGATGTTTATATGTTCTTCATTAACATCATTTGATTATATGTATCATTATTTTTAAATCAAAGTTAGATTTTTCGAAGGTAAAAGATTATCTTTTTAATATTTTTTTGTAGGATTTTCAAATAAAGTGGTTGTATTAGAATATAATGCCTCTTGTTTTAGACAATTTAAAGTAATTGTATATAAACATATGATCCTTGTTTGTTTTTTCAAATGTGGTTTATGATGTATATATATTCTTCTTCATGTTATTATAAACATCATTTGATTTTATGCATCATTTTATCAAATCATGTTAGATTTTTTAAAAGGTGAAGATAAAAGATTACCCTTTTATTACTTTTTTTTAGAGATGGTTGAATGTAATGCCTTCGTTGTCACACAGAAGTTATTGTATATAATTATCTGGTCCCTTTTTGTGGTTTATGATGTTTATACGTTATTTTTCATGCTATAGACATCACTTGATTTTATGCATCATTTTATCAAATTATTATGTTTTTGTTTTTGTTTTTTGAGATATTTTTTTGTATTTTAAAAATAATCTTATTTTCGTTGGGCATTGACTGTTAAGTGGTTCTCGAAGATTGCAAGCCTGACTGACACTGTTAAGTTCATCCATCAAAAGAGAAAATAAAAGGCTTTGTATAACATGATTTACATAGAAAATTCAATCACACCATTTATCAAAACATATTATAAACATCATTCTATGAATCTATACAAAGAATAATGGACTCCAATAAAAGTATATATTCTTTACTCATTCATTTGATGTATTATACTGCTATATGTTATGGGATTCAAATCTCATCAGTTTTTTTTGTTAGATTATTTATTTTTATGGGTAAGTACGTGTTTTTTGTTTTTTTTTTAAATATTTCTAGTTAAATCATACATAAGTAAGATTAAAATCTAAGATCTCTCGATGAAGAAGTTTTACCTGTTGTATCTCTATCAACCTGTCGAGAGTTGAGATTATACCATCATATTTTGTTTTCATCTTCTTTCTCATATGCCCTTTTTTTTCTCTCTTTTATTCCCTTTATAGAATTTATGCATGTTATTTATTTATGAACCTTTAATTTTTGTTCAATATATGTATTCAAAAGCATGTTCATTGCAGATTGACTCATCTGAGAAGTCCAGTCCACTTGGACTAACCTTAAGGAAGAATCAATCTTTCTTGAATTTAATCCAGGAAAAGCTTTTAGGAGAAGCAAAAAACTCCAATCCTAAAAGAAAAAGGAAAGTTGAAGATTCCTCCACTGAAGCAACTGAGGGAAAACCAAAGGCTTCTCATATTCCTGTAAGACTGCTCAGGATTGGCTCTTGGGAGGTATAAAATCTACTAGCTTTCTTATGAAACTTGTAAAATCATTAGCAGTAAATTGCATTTAAATAACTTTATATAATAAAATCCTCCATAAAGTGTTTGAAAGATATTCCACAATATGTCATTCCTGATCAATTCTAGTGAACATTATAGATGTCATGAGTCCAAATTAACAATTAACCTCCATCATCACTTATTAACAAAGTCCTAGTTTTCATCTTTTAAGATTATGATTTATCTGATCTGGAATTCTTCTAATTGTTTTTTCCAATTATGAAAGAGAACCTCCCAATATGGTGAAGGCTTGATGGCGAAATTCTATTACGGTAAGTCCCTACTAAATTGGGACATGTTGGAAGACACCGGTCTCATGAACAGGATCGAGATTCGATGGAGCGACATTACCGCAATTAGGGCGACATTTACCAAAAATGAACATGATATCTTAGAAATTGAGGTCGATAAATTGATTTTTTTTATTTTTCACATTGAGCATTCTCAGTCCTTTTATTCCCAAGTATATATATAGTTATTGGATTGTAATATTTTGTGCAGGTGAAAACTGTTCCAAGGTTCCTTAAAGAGGTCATACCACAAGCAAAGAGGAGTTGTACTTGGCTTCCAACTTCGGATTTCACAAATGGTCAGGCATTTATATGCAGGTATACAAAGAAATAGATGCTTCACTACTATAATTTACACTACTATAATTTACAATTCAAAGCCTTAGTTAGATCTATATATATACATATATATATTATAAATTTGAAGAAGATATGTTTAATATATAGACTTTTATTTTTTATACTAATCATAAGTGTTTTTCAACTTTGTTCATATGCTCCTTATGAATGATAAAATAGAGTTTTAATTTTTTTCAAATTGGATAAGATTGATAACTGATTATTTTATAGATACATGGAATGGATGGTAATGATCATACTACATCATTAATTTTATTTTATTTTTTTTATTTTAGATTGTGATAAGAATGGAAGAAAAAATACATACGCATATTTTTTATTTAGATAACATAGTATATCCATTTAAAATTCTATAATTTTATTTTTTTGTAATTATAACATATTCTTTTCATTAAAATCTTATAATAACAAATTATTAAGTTTTTTTATCATTATCATTATGTTATTTATGTATATAAATTTTAAATATTATGATTTTATTTGAATTGATGACTTTTTTTATACTCTAGGTTGAGATGGTTTAAAGGGAAATTAAAAATAAAATTGGGGCCGCTGGGTTGGGGATTTTTTTTTCCATAACTTTCATGTTTATTGTGTGTAGATTTAAACTAGTATTTATTTCTGACTGTGATTTGATTATCTCAGGCGACACATCATCTTTATCCCACATGGGCTCCTCCAAAAACATTATGAGTTACTTCTTCAACGCAATAGTTATTTGAATTCTCTAAGCCAAAGACCTACCTTTAGTTCCTCTACATATTTTGAAACTCCCCAAATTCAACTATCTTGGAATATTTCACATAAAAAAATTCAGAAGACTAATGTGGGCATGACCTCCATAAGCAAATCATCAACTGCCCCTTCTGCTTCAATGACCTCAGGTAACTAACTTGCATAACTGACATTCAATACTATAAAATGTTGTTATAGATGAACACTTAGCTTATACACATGTATGTACACCTTTAACTTAAGCTCTTCATTTCTTTTGTAGAAGTGACTTCTGCTTCATCAAATGAAGTGAACAACAAGAAGGCTAGATTAATCCAATCTAAAACTACACTGCAACAATATGTTCCATTGGATGTTGGTGATATTACCATGTCAAATTCTGATGGTTGGGTCCTGGCACAAGAACCTAATGAACCTCTGATGCCTTCAGACTTACTGGATTTTGGTTCGCGCTGTCTCAATGGACCTGATGAGGTATTCTCAGACATCGATGAGACCGATCTTGGATGGAACTTTTAGGGAGATGTTTCAAGAAACTGTCGCGCTAAATTTTGATGTTTTAGTATTCTATCACTGCATTTTTATTTCAAATCTGCTCGATCTGTGTTTAAATTTGAAGAACTTTTAGTAGTGACAAACTCAATCTCCTGAATGTTTTATATGTATATACACGTCATGTTATGCTTAATTTTGTGATATTAGATCAATTCATGATTATACAGGTGCGTGCAACTTAGGCACACAATCTTGATGTGTGACATGAATATGGATGATAACAATGGTCATTTAAATATATTATATTACATATCAGTTTGTTATTATTCTAGTTTGTTATGATATTAGTTTGTTAGTGTATTACACGTGTAACATTATCTTGTACTATTATATAAAGGGTTCTAGTCCATCTCTAATAGAAAAAGAATTTTCGGGTTTCATTAATATTTTTTCTCTCTTATTTCTAACATGGTATCAGAGCCATCTCTGAAACCCTAAATCTACATAAGTTTTTCTTCTTCTTCCCCGTTCTGATTGGGGAGTCTTCAAATGGAGCGGGGGAGGACTTTTAACAGTCGTCGTTACGCCATTGTTCGTGTTGCAATCTTCTTCGCGTCGTCGTCATCGACGCATCGTCGATCATGCACCGTTGTCCGTGTGTGCCATTCCGCGCGCCACCGTCCGTTTATCGCAGGCCAGTCATGCCTTAGCACCATTCCTGTGAAGACCGTGTGAACACGTGTGACCACGTAAAGAATTATAAACATATATTTGGTTATATGTTATATATATTTTGTTGGTCAATCAAGATTTGATTAGACCGTGATTCTCTCATTTTAGATGTTATGGGATGAAATGAGTTGAAGATCAGGAGCCGCATCAGCGACTTGTCGAGCTGTAGACGCTCATTCTCGGAGCTCCACAACAGATCTTCCGAATCCGAAGGGATCCGCACCACGCCGCCGTCATCCATCTCTTCAACCAAATGGAGGATCATGTACATAATGTACATAGGCCTGAAGTCAACCCGTGAAGTCAACCCAATCTGTGTTTACTATCGTCATCATGCACCGTAGCCTCCATGCGTCTCCTCGCGCTTCTGCAAGTCTCCTCGTCATCGTCATCTACGTCAGCGCGCCTCTTGTCACCGTCTTCTTTGTGCGCCGTCATCGTTCTATTTTTATATGTGCGACGTCTGCGCTGCCTGTCCGCACTAATTTGTGTTGTTTGCGTCGCCGTCCACGTCGTGTTTCTTCTACTTCTGCTTCTTCTTCCCCGTCTACGTCCGTCTATGCCCTCCGTATGAGCCTCCATGTTCACAGCCTCTCATCACGCCTCTGTGAGCCCTACGTGCGCCATTTGATCTAGTGGACTATCGACTCCGACTGACTCAAAGAGCGGGAGCGACTCTGACTGACTCCAAGAGCGAGAGCGACTCTGACTGACTCAACGAGCGGGAGCAAAGTGATGGATTCCAAAAGACAGACGGTGACCACAAAGTACCCTTCAGAGTTTGGGAGGGGTGTTGAAAAAGTATTAGGGGTATTTTTAGTGTTTCTAGTTTAATGATATTCCAATTTATTGATTGGAGTTGTTTATCAGGATTTTAGTTTATCATATTTGTGCAAACTCTAAAGATACTACCATTCACAGTTTGAAAGGGGGATTTTTTACTGTCGTCTTTGCGCTCGTCTCCATCGCTCACGTCACGCCTGTCGCGCACTGTAGTCTTCATCACCCTCGCGCTATTGTCCCCGTCGGCACAACCCATCCACATCGTCATTTACGTTCATCAAAGACGGTTCTCGAAACCTTGAAGATCGCGGCAACCAAGCCCTCCTCCCTCTCAAGGAGATCGAACCATCTGACGGCATCTGTCTTCCTCCTATCGTGTGACCAGATCTTGCAGAGTTATTGTACACGTCGCAGAGCCTCCCATGCGAAAATCATCGTCATCGTCGAAAAAAGAACCCCTTCTTTCTCACAGGCCCAATAGAACATGCACGAGGGGTGGAGGAATTGTTGATCCTCACACCAACGTGTCCCTCGAGCACGGCTTCAGTACCGTCTTCACTAGTCAGCCCGTCTTCTTCGCATTAATGTAGATCGGCTTCCTCCATGTATTATACAAAAAAAAATCACAACTGTTGCATCCATCGTAGCAATATCGTCAACCAGATCCGCGTACGTCGTGCCGTCTTCGTCCCACACGCATGTCCTCACCGTTATCTCTGTGCGTCGTTGTTGTTCTCTTCCTTGGATCTCCTTCTTCTTTGACATCCTATCCGTAGCGCTATCGTCTCCATGCGCTATTGTTATCGTCGTCGTCCTCCGCCAAGTAGCGTCTTTTAAACGCAGCATTGCTGCCTCTGTGCACCGTCTTCTTTATGTGTGATCGTCATTCTTCTATTCCTTAGATCTTCTTTTTCCTTTGAGATCCAATGTCATCATCGTCGTTTGTCAAGTGGCGTTGTTTTTATGCAGCATCGCTGCCTCTGTGCACCGTCGTCCTCGCGCACCTTCATTTTTTGTGCGCCATCATTGTATTCGCGCACCGTCTTTTTTCGTGCGCCGTCGTTGTATTCGCGCTCCGTCGTTTCCGTGCGCCATCGTTGTATTTGTGCACTGTCGTGTTTTTTTTTCTTCTCTGTCAGCGCGCCTCTCGTCTCGCGCAGTCCGCGTCGCCATTTGCTTCGCATTTCTTTCTTTTTCTTCTTATATGTTCGCGTCGCGTTTCTTCCACTTCTTCTTCTCCGTTGGGGCATGTCCGCGCTCGTCTGCGCTAGCCGCCACCGGCTGCCCATTGCTAACGCCAGCATCTCCCACCTTCTCATTATTGTGCAAACTCTAAAAGTTCTACCCTTCAGAGTTTGGGAGAGGGTATTAAAGAATCTTCGTCCACATCGCCGTTTGCATCGCATTTCTTCTTCTTTGCTTGTGGTACCTTCGTCCGCGCGCTATCTCCGCTGCCTGTTCGCGCTAATCCACCTGTCCGCGCGCCCTCTGTGCGTCTCTGTGTTCACAATTCTTAATAATTGGATGTGTTTAAAATAAGGTTTTTAGTTTATCATTTTTGTGTAAACTCTAAGGGGACAACCCTTCAGAGTTTAGGAGAGAGTGTTAAATATATTAGATTACATATCAGTTTGTTATTATGTTAGTTTGTTATGATATTAGTTTGTTAGTGTGTTACACGTGTAACACTATCTTCTACTATTATATAAAGGTGTTACAAAGAGAGAATGGAATAATGGGAATCCTTGTATTCCCCTTAGGGTTGTATCCCTTTATATAGACAAATGACCAAGGAGTTACACGTGTAATGTACTACACACATAATGAGATAACACATATAATCTAACAGCCCCCCTCAAACTCACGGTGGATCATACAAAGTGAGTTTGCGAAGGAGAAACTGAAATCGAGGAACTGGATGTGACTTCGTAAAGAAATCAGCAAGCTGCTCGGCAGAGGAGATGTGCGGAAGCGATAATGTCTCTGCAAGAAAGTGCTGACGAACGAAGTGACAATCGATCTCAATGTGTTTGGTCCTCTCGTGAAAAACCGGATTACTGGCTATCTGAATAGCAGAGCGGTTATCACAATGAAGAGGAGTAGGACCAGTCATAGTAACTCCTAGGTCCACCAAGAGACGTCTAAGATGAACAATCTCCTTGGTGGTGATGGCCATGGCTCGATACTCAGCCTCAGTGCTGGATAGTGAAACAACCTCCTGTTTCTTGCTGCGCCAAGAAATGATGGAATCTCCAAGAAATATGCAGAACCCAGTGGTGGAGCGTCTAGTGGTCGGATCTCCAGCCCAATCAGCATCAGTGTAGGCCCTGAGAACCAGAGGTGAAGAGGATGACAGATAGATCGATCTGGTGATAGTACCGCGTAAATATCTGAGAATACGCATAAGAGCACCATAATGCACTGATCGAGGAGCTGAGACAAACTGACTAACAATACTGACGGCATGAGCTATGTCAGGTCTAGTGATGCAAAGATACACGAGTTGACCAACAATCTGTCTGTACCGAGTCGGGTCTGGAAGGAGCTCACCATCTGTAGGACGAAGCTTCACATGAAGCTCAAGAGGAGTATCTGCACTGCGAGTATCTGAGAGGGCAGCGCGCTCGAGAATGTCAGCCGTATACTTCTGTTGAGAGAGCAGAATCCCACGATCACTCTGTGCAATCTCGAGACCAAGGAAGTAGCGAAGAGTGCCGAGATCTTTCATCTGAAACTGTCGACTGAGGTGATTCTTGACCAGAGTAATACCGGCGGAGTCATCGCCAGTGATAATCATGTCGTCAACATATAGAAGAAGGATAACCCGGCCCTGCGATGAGGATCGCACAAACATAGAGTGGTCCTGAAAACTCTCAACAAAACCAGCTGCCAGAATAACGCTGCGAAAACGCTCAAACCAGGCGCGAGGAGCCTGTTTGAGACCATATATAGCCCGCCGAAGACGACAGACATGCTGAGGAGGAGTGCTGAGACCTGGAGGTGGTTGCATATAAACAACCTCAGATAAATCACCATGAAGAAAGGCATTCTTCACGTCCATCTGAAAGAGAGGCCAACGACGAACAGCAGCAACTGCAAGAAGGGTGCGGACAGTAGTCATCTGGGCAACGGGAGCGAAGGTCTCCTCATAGTCAATGCCATACTCCTGTGTGAAACCTCGAGCAACAAGACGAGCCTTATGTCGTTCAATGGATCCATCAGGTCGATGTTTGATCTTGAAGATCCATTTACAACTGATAGGTGTAACGCCATCCGGAAGTGGAACAACATCCCAGGTCTGTGTATGCTCAAACGCCTGAAACTCCTCATTCATGGCCTGCTGCCACTCAGGGTACTCAACTGCCTCTCGATAGGATCTGGGCTCACGATGGAGATGGATAGCGGTGAGATAAGCCTGGAATTGTGGAGAATAGGTACTCACTGAAGCAAAGCCATATTGATCAGGTGGTCCAGAGTCAAAACTGAAGCGAGCAGGTGGATGACGCTCACGCTGAGGGTAGCGAGACGAGGGACGAGGATCCACATCAGAGGGAGGTGCGTCAGCCGTGAAAGTCGGAGGACCAGTGGAAGTATCTTCAACAGGGGCAATAGGAGACACACTGGTAGGAGAGGGTGGATTATCTGTAGTAGTGGCAGGTTGAGGCGCTGGAGTAGGAACAGACTCTAGTGCAACAGGTAGTCAGGAAAAATAGGAGAAGGCACAGGAGGAGAGACCTGAACTGGAGAAGGCACAGGAGGAGGGGATGAAGCAGATGACGAAGAAAAATAGGGAACATCCTCAACAAAGGACACATGACGAGCGATCCAAAAACGATCTCCAATAGGATCATAGCAGCGATATCCCTTGTGTTCGAAGCTAATTCCCAAGTATACACACTTTACTGACCGAGCGGCCAACTTGGTGCGTTGATGAGGAGGGAGAAGCACAAAACACGTACATCCAAATGTGCGAAGTCTGCTATAATCAGGGTGAGAAGAGTAAAGACGCTCATGAGGAGTCATACCAGAGAGGACAGAGGAGGGGGTGATATTGATAAGATGGACTGAAAGAAGAGCAGCTTCAGCCCAGAATGTACTAGGGACTGAAGAGGAAAGTAAAAGAGCACGAGTCGTCTCAAGAATATGACGATGTTTACGTTCAGCAACCCCATTTTGCTCATGAGTATAGGGGCATGATTGCTGAAAGAGGGTGCCATGAGAATGAAGAAGAGAACGCATCGTAGAAGAGATGTATTCTCGAGCACAATCAGACCTAAAGGTTTTGATACGAGCATGAAATTGGGTATAAATCATATTGGTAAAAACCTCATAAATTTTAGGAACCTCAGAGCGATGACGTAATAAATAAATCCAAGTAAAACGAGAGAAGTCATCAATAAAACTAATATAATAAGAAAAACCACTCTTTGAGGTTACATGAGAGGGGCCCCAAATGTCAGAATGAACAAGCTCAAATGGACTAGAGGACTGATTATTACTAGGACTAAAAGGAGTAGCCACAGGTTTGGCTAATTTACAGCCCTCGCAAATAGAAAGTGAAGAAAAAGCAACACGACCTAAGACACCAGACTGAAAGAGTTCTTTGAGACGAGACTCAGACACATGACCTAACCTTCGATGCCACAAGTCGACATCAGAGGTGACACTACCACAGAAAACAGATGGATTGGGAACGGGAAGACGAAGATACTCCACGTAATAAAGTCCACCGATTCTACGTCCAACGCCAATCCTCTGCCCTGATCGTGGATCCTGCACAAGACAACCAGAGGTGGTAAATGTAACAGTGAGACCAGAATCACACAATCGACTAATAGATATGAGATTCATGCAAAGGTCAGGGGCATGCAAAACAAATGGCAATGAAAGGCGTCCTGTAGGATCAGAGGTGGTAGTGATCGATCCACACTGAGTGATGACTAAGGGAGAACCATCAGCAGTATGAATTGTGGGTAGGTGTGAAGGGGCCGGTGAGCATGCAGTGAGGACAGAACTGTCCGGTGTCATGTGATGTGAAGCACCAGAATCAAAAATCCAATGAACAGGAGTACCCAAAGTAGTAGAAAAAGCAGAGGGAGTAGAAGAACCAGGAGGAGGATGTTGCACGATCAGCTGATCAAGACTCTCTCGGATGCGTCCGAGCTGATCTGTGTAGGAAGGCGGAGCGTCAGTAGCAACAGCAGCAGAAGTATAGGGATCAATAGGACGACGCTGTCCTCGTCCTTTAGGTCCAAAGCGCTTTTCAGGATGAAGTTTCCAACAGTCAGCGATCGGGTGACCAGGCTTCTTGCAGTGGGTACAGATGGTGTTCTTTCGAGAAGAGCCTCTGACAGACGTAGGAGTAGCTGCCAAAACACCATCATAAGTGGAAGGCGGAGTGGACTGACGTAACGCAATGGAACGAAGACGAGTCTCCTAGCGACAACTTCAGCGACAGCAGATTCCAGTCGAGGAAGTGGATCCCGATGGATGAGTTGACCAGCCAATGCGGAAAACTCTGGACGAAGAGCCATCAGATACTGGTACAACTCACGACGATCTCGGAAGGCCTCTCGCTCGGCAGGAGTAGCCATCGGTCCAGGCTCAAGTGCACGAAGCTCCCTGAAGTTCGCCCTCATGCGGCCATATAGAGTCTGAGCAGAGAGATCACCTTGAGTAGCAGTTTGAGTCTCAATCAGAAGCTGATATTCACGAGCACTGCTTTTCTCGACAAAGCGATAACAAAGATGACTCCATAGTGCAGCGGATGACGTGAAATCAGTGAGATCTGCACGGATCGAACGATCAACAGAATTGATCAAATAAGAGCGTACGCGTCTGTCTCGTGTGCGCCAGGTGACATATGTCGAGTCTCGATCAGAGGGTTGCACAGCAGAACCATCAATATAACCAACAAGATCACAACGATCGAGAGCACTCTGCACTGTAATGTGCCAGGGTGACCAGTCTTCCGTAGAACTGAGAAGGAAATCCGTCGCGTTCGGAAGATTTTCCAAAATTCTCAAAACATGCCATCTGAGATAGAGTAGCTGCCGAAGAGAGATTTGATATCATAGCAGCTGGAGGAGGATCATGTACCTTCGAAGTAGGTAATGGAGGAGGAAGGTCGTCGTTGGTTTCTGACATTGTGCAGGACCACTCGGATGAGGATCAGAAGCAAACGAGGACGTAGAGCACGAAAAATTGAACAAAATGGACTCCTGGAACACCTGAATCGGACTTCCGGAGAGGAAGTTATAGCCGATTTAGTGATTTAGAGTCACAAGGAGGTGCCGGACGGCGGCGACGGGCGGCCAGTGGCGGCAGAGGGCTGCCGGAGGAGCCGGAGGGCCGGTGGAAGGCGGCGGCCGGCAAGCGGCGACGGCAGTGGCCGGCGGTGGCGGTGGTCGGAGGCGGCGGTCGGCTGAAGGTGGCCGGCGGCGGCTGCGGCCGGAGGTGGCGGCAGGCGGTGCGGCGGCCGGAGGTGGCGGCCGGAGGTGGCCGGCGGCGGCGGTGGCCGGAGGTGGCGGCCGGCGGTGGCGGTGGCCGGAGGTGGCGGCCGGCGGTGGCGGCCGGCAGAGGTGAAGGTGGCCAGCGGTGGCGGCCGGCAGCGGCGGCAGTGGTGGCCGACGGTCGGCAGTGGTGGCGGCAGCAGCTGTTGGTGGCGCGGCCTGGTGCGTGCTGGGGACGAGACCCGGGCGTGCTGGGGACGAGACCCGGACAGGATCCCGGGAGACAGGTAACAATGACGCGTTGTCACCCGGGAGATCCTGGGAATTGGTCGCGCGAGAAACCAGGACGCGTTGGGGAAAAACGCGTGAACGCGTGAAAGAGCTGGCGCTCGAGGACACGATCCCGAGAATCCCGGGACGCAGCTGGCGCGCGTGCGCTGGCGCTCGCGGACACGATCCCGAGAATCCGGAGACGCGCAGACAGGGCGCTCCGGACAGATTCCCGAACTCTCAGGAGCGCGAGCAGGGGCTCGCAGGCAGCGGCGCTTGGTGACAGAGACGCACGCGGACAGTGGCAGGTTCCCGGGCACGGCTGGCAGGCGCTCGGGCAGGTTCCCGGGCGCGGCAGGGCAGGCGCTCGGGCAGGTTCCCGTGCGCGGCAGGCAGGCGCTCGGGCAGGTTCCCGGGCGCGGCAGGGGCACGCGTGCAGCAGCAGGGGTGCTCGCGGACAGGGCGCGCGCGGCAGGGGCGCTCGGACAGGTTCCCGGGCGCGGCAGGCAGGCGCTCGGGCAGGTTCCCGGGCGCGGCAGGCAGGCGCTCGGGCAGGTTCCCGGGCGCGGCAGGGTAGGTTCCCGGGCACGACAGGGCAGGCGCTCGGGCAGATTCCCGGGCGCGCGCGGCAGAGGCGGTACGACGACGATGATGACGACGGTGACGACGACGACGGCAATGAAGGATTCCAAAAAAAAAAAAAATTAGGGTTTGTGTGGTGGTGGCTCTGATACCATGTTACAAAGAGAGAATGGAATAATGGGAATCCTTGTATTCCCCTTAGGGTTGTATCCCTTTATATAGACAAATGACCAAGGAGTTACACGTGTAATGTACTACACACATAATGAGATAACACATATAATCTAACAAAAGGGTTTTAGTCCCTCTCTAATAAAAAAAAGAATTTTAGGGTTTCATTAATATTTTCTCTCTTATTTCTAACAAGTTGGATAGAGGATTAGAGAGAGAATAAGAAGGAATAGAGGAGAATAAACCTAAGATTCTGTTTGGTTTGTATGAAATAAGTAGATATATATATTGCTACTCCAAAACTACAGATATTATTTAATTTAGATCTCCAGTCACTTTCGGTATTCCAATATATCCAAAGATATTAACAACTCAATATTACACTAACACTCTAATTATAAAGAAAAACTTACTAACTAATTATTTAGATAAAAAAAAATATGTACAACAAACCGTTAATTCAATTTGTAACAAATAAATATTTATTTTCATTATTATTGTACTATGCCATTTAAGAACGAGGTCTTCCATGTGAAAATTCTTTAATAAGTGAGAAGACAAATGTATATTACCCCTCACAATGAAGAGTTCTTAGTCCGATGTGCAACCAGTTTGAAGCTCCTTCAATCGCCTATACACTCTACTAGTAGAGTGTAGATTTTCCTAGTGTAATATATACTCCACTAGTGTAGTATATAAAAAATTAATTTTTTTTATAATTTAAAAAAAAAAAAAATTATATACCAGCTTATATAGGTTATATCTTACATTTCTTAATAGTATGTTTTTCTTAGTTGAATTTACTTTAAGAAAAAATTAAAATAGTTGCGGACTGCAAATAGCACTGTTCTCAGTCCTAAATGTTACGCCCCGAAGCGGCCATCCCCAGGACGTTACCAATTATACAATATCAGGAGTCATACACGAGAGGCCAATAATAACTCCAAATAAAATACAACAATAATCAACAAGGATCGAATAAGTTAACAAGGCAATAGGGAAGCGATAGCCAATTAAAAATGCGGAAGCAGAAAATACAAATAAGTTTGTTAATAAAAAACATTATTACAGACCTGAATACACAATCACTGTCCTGTGAGAGTCCAAGTCTAGTCCAAATACAACCATATGTGCAACACACACGATTACTAATACATACACAAGAAAATATGATTACTGACAGTCTCGCACTCGTCAATCGAAAGGTGGAACGCTCCACTCACGAACCATGCCAGACGGGTGCTCCAGCTCCATGCCAACCCAGTACCTAGTGGATAAACAATACACGAGGGGTGAGCTACAAGCTCAGTGAGTGGCAAGAATCCAAACTCTACAATAATAATATAATATTAGTGCATTCTTCCTTGCAAGGAAAAGAAATGGACGGGAGAACCCAATAGATATAAATGTCACGTGGAGATGTGACCTCACCCTTACCGCGGAAGGGGGAGAGGGACATTTGGGAAGCAACTAATCCATTAATAGTAACATGTAGTATCACAAACTAGTACAACGCTATAAAGATTATCTGCGTCGATGTATAATACGTTACGATACCTCGCATCATCTGGTAGCCCTCTCCCGAGTAGTCCTCATCCTGGCGGCCATCCATTTTCGGTACTCGAGCATCGTACGGTAGTGACATCATACTCTGGGCATTACCAACAATACGGCATCACTCGTGGTTGGTGCTCGAGCCTCATATGATAATCACATCATACTCTGGGCATTCCCAATGACACGGAATCATCCGTGGTCGGTACTCAAGCCTCGTATGATAGTCACATCATACTTTGGGCATTCCCAACGACACGAAATCACCCGTGATCAGTACTAAAACCTCGTATGATAGTGACATTGTACTCTGAGCATTATCAACGATACGATGGCATAACGCAGGACATATTTAAGACCGGATAGCTTCGACGCACGATGATGTAGGAAAACAGTACTCCACGCTCACGATATCATCCAGTAGCCCTCTCCCTGACGGTCTTCCGATGCGGTGGCACCACCTAGGGAATTTTCGACGCTAGGCAGCTTCGACACACGGTGATACGGAGAGGAAGCACTTCATCCTCATCCTCACCTTCACCCTTAGGGGCGACAAAGGACTATTGAAAACAGAAAACAATCTGCTAACTCCCTTAACCTTCTAGTAGCCCTCTCCTGGGTAGCCCTCTTCCTGGCAGTCATCCATGGTAGGTCCGATGAGAAAACGGTATCAAAATACGCATTGGACATCCTATGATGTGGATGAACAATCCAGGATAGCTATAACACCGGGTAGCTTCAACGCGGATACGAGGTAGGGGAGAATCATTCCGCACTCGCAATATGATCCTCAAGGATCAACTATAATCATCTAGCAATTAACAAGGCTAATGAATTCTCTTTAATTCCCATACCGTTGCATCACTCGGGCGCGAAGAAATATTTAAGTCCTCACACTTTACAATGACGAGGCATGACCCTAAAGACAGGTCATCCAAGCGTGCCTATTACAGATAGGCCAAACATACTATCATAGCTATCGGTTAATAAACACCGATACAATAAATGAATTCTCCTGAAATCCCATATAAGTGCATCGCATGGATGCAGGGCAGTTAACTACTTTTCTTAGACACAAAAATAATAAAGCATGACTAACAAAAGATCATGCACTAACCTATTATAGATAAGCTTGATCAGTCTAACATGCGCACAATATAACATAGGAGAAATTTAATCTCAAAAGAAGATATAAAGAACCTAGCATTCATAAATGAACTGCATATTTTCTAAATCAATCACATGACTCCACTATATGCACAAGATAATAGTGAGACCCATTCATTAGCTATCAATAAATACAAGCATATGTAATTGGATTCCCTAAACAAGCGGGTAATCCATGAATGACAATGCTAAGTAACTTTTGAGATAAATAAGCTCACCACTCATCATAGAATACCCTAAGAAAATGAAAGAAAATCACATTTTCTAACACAAACAAACTTCATCACTATCAAGTAGAGGCAAATAAGACTCATCTAAAGTTCAATGTAAAGGCAAAACACCAAACAAACAAGAATTTTATAATGGAATGAGTCTTAACAACATTCTCACAAGGAACAGGGTTCAACTGATATAAATTCAACCTGCACTCCAAAACTATATGTGTTCAAGCAATTGAAAAGTCATTCGACATAGAACTTTTCAACAAGTAAACAATTGATATCACATTTAAAGTTTACACCATAATATTAGCTAATATGTACATGTTAACATGCTTTTGGAGTATATAAAGTTCAATAGTAAATAATATGCATATTACTACATAAGTGTGACAGTCAAACCACTAAATATACGCGCAATTATCACAAGAGAGATATATGGACCACATATTCAAATAACCTAATAATAAACCATGTATATACACAATTATACAATTCAACTTAGGCCTACTAGTAAGCTAGCATAAATGTCATACCATGGCTAAATATGGCACAATCATACTAAGCTTTACTGATATGAAAGCAACACTACAAAAGACTACCTATGACATGCCATACTCTATACTCCATAACATATATAATACCACCTAATGCTAACAGATATGGATCTAATATATCAATACAATCTACCAAATTGAGTATAACTAGAGTGTCCCACGGGTACGTGATGCATGACTATGTGCATTGAGCGCTTCCCGAAAGGGTGGATCGAACCACTCACCAAAGACCCATTCATCGTGAGTTCCGTCAATGAAAGCTACAAAATACAACCAATGATGCTCAAATCAAACATGAAGCTTCCTGACACATATATATACGCCTACTTCATGAACCCACCAACTCTTAATATTGCATACAACATGTAAATTAACTTATTGAAATAATCATGCAAAACTGTTGCATCTCCAGTAAATACCCCCAATTGTTTGACTCCACGGCACCATGAATCTTCCAAAAATTTTGAAATAAATCATACACATTCTCTGATATGTTGTGATCATAATCTGTGAGACATCATATCCTGATTTAATTTTGAAATGCCCGAAATAAATTATTTTCAACACTGATCAATTTCTACATGAATCTGGACAGTCCTTACAATTCAGCTTATAACTTAAAACATATGTAACATTATGACACTAAATTTCACATATAGCACCTAGACACATATATAATCATATCACATGAAGAGATAATGCTCATAAAATGCCTCTGGATACTAGTTCCACAAAGATGTTATGAAGCCAGCCTTACTAGAATATAAAACTACTATCATTCATGCACAAACACAAACATCTGATGTGCAGCAATTACACATAACAATACTTCCCCAACAGCATCCACACATACCCACATCATACATGCATCAACATACAACCAAAACAGCACTCAACTCTATAAAATCCAATCAACCACATTACCAACAACAAAAAGGGGAAAGAGAGATTACCTATAGAGAGGAGAAGAGGATGTGAGACTCACAAGCATACACACATCTACACCTTCTCTCATCACTTTCAGGACGGCTGAACCCATAGAGAGGAAAAGTGAGAGGGGAAGCTTGAAAGAGGGAGAGAGAGACCAACAATAAAAGCCTACAAAGACAATTACTCTTACTTTAACTTCCTCCATCACTTCCCCCTTCAACTCATGCTCAAACACACCCAAAAAAGGATGGACCAGAAAGCATGAGAGGAAAAAAGAGAGAGTCAAGAGAGGGAGAAGAGACATTTGGAGGGCTTTTAATCGTCAAAATGTGACAAAATGACCAGGCTGTCCCCGACCAGAAATCCTAGACAGACTTTAGTAGAACAACCATAACTTCCACAATCTAGTTCCCTACAATTAAAAATTCATCGAAAAGCTAAGAAAATTATCTACAACTTTCATGTTTATGTCAAGATTCAATAAGCCCCCAGCTATTTCAAAATATGAGCTAAACATTAAACAAGACTGCTGCTAGGCTTTTCTCATCCCTAGGGTATTATTGAAAAAATACTCATAACTTTTACTACATGAATTCAGATGATTTAATTCCACTTTTGTATGGAATCTAGCTCAAAATTGAACATCCCATAATAAAATTATATTTAAACTACTTCATCTTGGACAATAATAAAATTTAATCTGAATACCAATTGAAACTGCATAACTTATAAAAAGACGTCAGAATGCGACGAAAATTTATAGGTAGACCAATGTCAGTACCAGGAGAACAAATATGCAGTCAGATTTTGAAAGTGAATGTCCAAACTATTAAAATAAATAAAACACAATATTTGACATTTCAAAAGTAACACAGTCTTAACACTAAATATACGTTTAGTTTTGTGTGCATGCAGTTTTTTATAGCCCGCACACTTTTTTATTTTTTTTAAATATATACTTAGTCAGTGAAGTGCATTCTTTTACAATAAAAAATGATATACATACTCATGTGAATTGAATGTTATAAATTTTATATATTTTTTATAATGTATAAAGAGACAATACGCAATCTTATACACTACACCAGTAATGCGATTATCATGAATGAACTTGCTAAACAGAATGAGTGTATGAGCGCCCTTTTTATAAGGGGCCCTTATTTCCACCCCGGTACTTATCTAACCCACCCCGTTCTCTTATCTACTACCCCTTCTATTTTTTAAAAACTGTGAACTCACCCCATAAGTAAAAGAATGGTACAACACCCTGCAAACCCACCCCTGTGATTTTGGAAATCCATTACTCTTCTTCCTCAACCGTACTTGTCCCCTCCGCCTGCTACAAGGCCTTCGAGGTTCACAGTCGAATCAGCCAAAACAAACCACTTCTTCAAATCATGATTTCTTTCGTTTTGTGGATTCATTCACCTTGAGATCGATGTTGGATCGGGAGGAGAGGTAGTGGGATCAAAAGTCGGGGTCCTTCTGGATGGTCCTCCGCTTGCTTCAGAGCTCCCATTGTCTTGTTCTGTTTCCCCACCTTCGATGTTTCTCTGGTGCTCTGCCGCCTTGGATTCTCTCTCTTGACGAAATAGCGACAGCGGAGGAGGAAGTCGGAGGGTTAGATGAAGATGGTTTCGACAACAGAGGAGGAGGTCAGAGGTTCGGATGAAGGTGGTTTCCGCAGCGAAGGAGGAGGTCGGAGGTTCAGATCAAGGTGGTTTTCGGCAATAGAGGAGGGGTTTGCGGGGTCTGCTGCCTATGACCTTTTCGTGTACATTAGGGTTTTTTAGAATCGACGGCGCAGCCGACCAATCCGAGGCGGATAACGAGCTAGAGATCCTCTCGAGGTCCTCGGCTTCGCTTCAGAGGATGACCGGCTCCACTGGCCCGCTGCTGTTGACCGTGGAGAACATGCCAAACAGCACCTGGGGTGGGTTCTTCTGCTCAAAAAAATATTTTTCTGATTTTTAAAGAGAGTGGGTTGAGTAACTCACGGGGTGGAAATAAAGGCCCCTTTTTATAATGCTCCTCTTATTCTAATGTAAACGTTGTCTAATCATTTCATGATTGGAACATATTATAAAGATGAAAATATGCTAGGATCCAAATATGTATACTTCAAACATTCCAATGTTCCCGTTGGGATATTGTGCGTTCCAATATATTCTTTGATTAAAGTTTATTTTATTGGAGGATATCATTATCATATTTATTATATAATGAAATTCTTAATCAGTCATTAGGATCTAGCTACTTCATTGATAGGGGTCACAGTTTTATCATGGATATGGGTCACAGTCAACATTGACTCTGGATATCATGGGTCACAGTCACAGTCACAGTCAACATTGATATGGGTCACAGTCACAGTCACAGTCAACTCTGGATGTCACAGTCACAGTCAACATTGATATGGGTCACAGTTTTATCATGGATATGGGTCACAGTCAACAGAAGATTTAAGTGGGTCTGGAAAAAGACTTGTTTCCATGAAACCCGTTATATGGGACTCATTTATAATAATATAAACAAAATTAAAAAATATTATAAATTTTGTTTAACAAAATATATAGATCCTTGCTAGGACTGCAACATGGGTGGGTGGAACCCATGACTTTTAGACAGGTTTGAGTTAAAGTTTTAACGATCGAATTTTATTCAAACCTATATTATTCTAAGATATTTTAATTGTTTAATTTGTAAGATAAAATTTGAGGAGTTCAATTTATTTTTATATGAGAACTATCACTTCTATAGTTGTCTAGTTTCATCTTTTTAATTATTTTTTAGTGAAACATTGACTCTCAAAGAATTTTAATAATTTAAAACAACATATGTTTAAAATCAATCCTGAATCCAATCTAAATATAACCCAACCTGAATCAAACCTACAGGTGAGATTAAGTCAACTTTTCAAGTTTGAGGGTTCAGTTGGGTTGGGTTAGGGTCTATTTTCTCCAACTTCATATTGTGTTTGAATTCAGCCCAATCAATGATGATCCCAGGAATTTTTATAAATAGAGTCATTTTAAAAAATATATTTCACAAAAAATTTAAAACATCTACTCTTATCACATAATTATAAAAATATAATTTTTTTTCAAAAATAGAACAATTTTCATTAATAAAAAATAAATCATCATTAAAAAGAGATGAAGGATTTTCAATAAATAAATTTTTATAATTTTTCTTGTAATAACACTGTAGCAGAAGTAATTTGAGGATTTTAAATATAAATTTAAATCGGACAAGATCAACGGTGGGTTGGATTGTCTTGGTTTGAAGGTTTGAAAGGATGAGAGTAATAATTTTAAGTTTTTTTTTAAAAAAATATGGCGCTGCGCATGAGCCAACGCAACCCAACCCAATCCAACCCGTTCAAGTTTCACCCCTTTGATCCAGAATTTTTTTTTTTTGAGCAACACCCCTGGATCCAGAATTGCACACGTAACAACAAACTGACCTTAAAATAAAATTTCAGGTGACCATAAATTTCAATTAAGTTCACACTAGACAAAGACGACCAACCCAAAAATAAAAAGTTATATCAGAAAATCAGATCCTCGTATGATAAACTCCCGGTGGCTGTTTGATCCGTGTCCCACCCCAACTCCCCGATCCTCCACCGCCGCCGCTCCCATCGAATTCGATGTCCGAGAAAGACGAAGACGCGCCGACGATCCATCGATCCGGTCCGCAGAAACAGAACGAGCCGGACCCAATCAGACGGCGGACGACCCTCCATCCGAACCAAAGGGGAGGGCGAGGCAGCACCAGACGACCGTCAGAGGACAGCACACGCACACCGCGCACGTGCTCGCCGCCGCCTCCGCCGCGCACTGACCGTGCCCGGCCTTTGAAGGTGGTGGTGGTGGTGGTGGGGATTGGGTTCTCCACATGTTCTTTCAGTTGTTGGGGTTTTGGATGCTTTTGGGGGAATGGAATATCGACCGTCCGTTTGGATTTGGGCGGATTTATTTTTTATGTGTTGGGTGCTCGTGACTTGCCTCATGGATGTCCTTTTTAGCTTTATTGATTCTGATCATATTTGAGTAGAACGGGTGAGGTTCAATACTAATTAAACAATTTAATTGTGGAGTTAAATCTTATTATATCAAAGAAGATATATTAATAACTATTGTGATTGACATATTTTATCATTAATTTTTTTTAATTATAATAAGACATAATGACTTTTAATATTTTATTTTAAAATGATAAGATCTGACGATCTTAAACGCATTGGACAATCAAATTGTTCAACTAGTGTTGCACCTAACCCGATCCCTATGTGAGTATACATGTTAAAATATATGAAAATAAATTAGTATTGATGCTTTTAATTCTTTTAAAATTATGTTATTCTACTCATTTTACTCCATTGGTATAATTGGATTCACATGTTAAATTTATTATTATCTCTTACAAATAAAGAGAATTCATATGTTAATTTTTTTAATCTTTTTAAATCACTATTAATAATTTATTTATCTTTTATTCACACTTATTTATGGTCGACTAAACAATAAAAACTATTTTGTTTCATATTTAAATGACATTAAGTAAAAGATACAACCAAATTTAAAATAACTTATAACACTAATATAATCATCTATCACATAATAATTTATGTCCCTACCCAATGATAAGTAGTGGAAGTTTTTTTACGCACATAGGACAGTTGCATTACTAAATGTTTATATTTATTAAGTATTCAAAATATTTTAATTTTATATAAAAATTTATATTTCACTTGATAAACATATTTGTCTATAAAAAAAAACATTCAACAGTGTGCAAGAATGGCTTGTCTTTAACATGTTTCATTTTTTACTAATATGATCATAGGCAATAGTTGTCTAATTAATTAGTTTGTTCTTAGATGCAACAAAGCTTGTATTCATAATATATAGTTGGAGTTTTAAAACACCCATTTTCATTTTTATTAAAAAAAAAAAAGGTTAGGCCACAATTCATTTTATAAAAAATATGCAATTCTGGATTAGGAGTGGAAGATACAAAATATTTTTTTTAAAAAAATAAGATAAGACAAGAGAACAACCCATGCCTTCTCTTAAACACCCAGTTCTCTACCCTGATTCTCCAGATCTTTGGATTCTTTCCACTAAATCTATAAATAGATGGATTTTACAATGCATTCTGCACAACAATATGAGAATAAAAATCTCTACATTATTTTGTTTTGGTTCTAAATATTTTAATTTTGTATGTATTTGTTTTGATTACTCAACTAAGTTTTATATAGCCTTTTAAATAATATAAATTGAGGAACTTGTTTATTATAGATGTAGTACCATCTCGGATACAGTTCTCCATTAACCGTGACACTACATTGTCCCTAACAGTTTTTGATCGAGTGAAAGGGACATGGCCCTTTTAGGGTCCTTACCTGAGTTCAACCCTTGTAGGAAGAACGGTAGAACAAAATGTCACGAGACTTGTTTCGTTAGTTCCAATGGACTTTGATCCATAATTTGTTTTGAGTCCATATTGAGGGCAGTCCACGAGTAGTGGGAGTTATGGCATTGTAATACTTAGTTCTTTTACAGTTTAGAGGCGATTCCACAGTCGTTTATAAATTTCACTAATGGACAATTGTATATTATCTAATGTAATATATATCTCATAGATGTAATATATTTATTTTGTCTTTTTAAGAGAAATTATGTATCAATTTATCACGATATATGCATCGTATTTTATATTAATATGCATTTTATTAGATGAATATATACTTAATAAAAAAAATTAACAAGACTGCACATGTATAATTAACAAGAAAATTGTCACTATTAATTACAAGAAATTTATGTATGATTTTTTTTATCCTCGTATGTTGGGATTGTGTAGCTCTTAAAAAAAATGTGACGCTACACTGCACCTACTAATCCAATGCATGTAACAAAAAAAAAGGCACAAGTTGTCACTATTATAGATTTCACATGCTTGGGGTTCAAAAATAATGGGAGGACCTCATGAAAGAAACAGAAAAAAAAAAATGACAAGGAAACAACCACTAGATGCCATTTGCGCCACACGTGAAATACTTTATTCAAACTTATCCATTTAATTGGAAATATCTTTTAAAAGTATACACATAAAGTCTTTTTAACAGTCTCAAACACAGTTACAAATAATTTGTATATACCTTCTTATAAATTCTTTTTACATTTGTTAAAATAAATTCACTGAATTTAAAATAAAACGATATACATTTTTATCAAAGCATATATCTCATTAGACGATGTTTATTTTTAAAACATTAAAATATATGGGACTATTGACTATTCTAACATTTTTCTCTATTTTTTTTAAAAAAGCATTACCTGATAAGATATATATTTTTATAAAAATAAAATATATATTTTAATAAATTATATGAATTGATTTTTAAAAGAATACCTCGATATTCAATGTGGTCGAGTATATCAGTATTCCTATATCTTTCAACATCCAACGGTGTACAAAGCACCACACATCAACACAAATACAAACACAAACACACACTATTTTTTTCAGTTGAACGTATTTTTGTGGCCTTGGCGACACTACGTAGGACAAAAGCCGATATGTGCTTTGTGGGCATCTATGATTCTATGTTGTTCACAAGAATCTCCCTTCGCGTGAAAAAAACCAAACCCAAACAAAAGAAAAACATGAAAACCAAAGAGAACCATAGCTTCTCCAGGCCTCAGGTATATTGGGTTTTATTTCATTGTTTTTTTTTTTTTTTTTTTTTATATCGGAGGGACTCCCGTGGTTGACCTTACGGTCGAGCTGGGAAAGCTACTTCCGCCTGTTTGCCCCGGTCCCACAGAAAATTCTTTCGAATAATCGCCAACAAACATATAGGTAAGTCAGCGCTAAGACTCGAACCTAAGACCTCCCCTTTAACCAGGCAAGCCCCTGAACCGTTTTATTTCATTGTGTCTTCATCTAATCAATCTTTCTTTATTTTGTTATGGGTGTTCACACAATGTCAGGTTCTTGTTTAATGTGATGTTTGTGAAATTGTTGTGTTTCTTGCATGTGTCTCATGAATTCAGTACATGTTACATTGGGACTCTCTGTGCCTTTTGATCAATTCTTTTGAATTATATGCTGATATGTAAGAATTGGTTGTGATGGGTAGTATGGATTTCAATCAAAGAGAGCAGACACGGTCCGAAAAGACCGCAGTTAGCCTGTTCGATGAAAGGACTCATCGAGTGAAGCCCGAGAAGAACAAGAACCAATTGTCATTTCTAGAGGTGAAAATTTTGGAATTGTAGATTATGTTTTGTATTATGTGAATTCAGTAGTTGTTTCATGTTAGATTTGATTGGTTGGATTACAATTCTCATGAATTCTAATTGAGTGAAGGAGTGGCACTCGAAGGCAAATGAACTCCATCTTGGAAGACTAGACATTGGTCAAAGATCCACGGAGACCATGAAATCTTGGGCGGAATCGGATTTGTTGAATGCAAGGAAGATGGTGAGGGACCTTGCCCTTCAAATCGAGGAATCAAATTCGAGGACAAGTGCTCGAAAGAGGGAAATTGTGGAGCTTAAAAGTGCTGACATGGGTTTAGTGGCTCTTGAGGAATCAAATGATGGTAAATATTTGGAAGTTCTGAGAGAATTGGATGTCGTCAAGCAAGACCTGATCCAGTTGAAGCTCAATGTGGCTTCTCTTCTTGAGGTGAAGGCTCGGGTGGATAAAGAAGCAAAGGCCTTGGATTCCATATCGAGGTCTTGTCCGAGCTCCATAGAATATTTAAATAAGGAGATTGAGAACACCAACGAAGAGCAAATTATTGTTGAGTTGGCTAGGCTTGAAGCCGTTAAGGAAATCAAGGAGATTGAAGCCCAGAGAGAGGCAGAGTTTGCTCAGTTCTCAGTGAAGATGGAGAAGATGAAGAAGCGTATTGTGGAACTCATGCTAGAGTGCAAGAGCTCAGAGGATCTTGAAAAACAGCTTGCGAGCACAACATCTGATGTTGATGATGTTCAGAGGGAACTCAAGTTAATCAAGGCTTCTGAGAAGCACTTAGAAAGCAATTCGGACTCCTCCCCAAATCAGATGAATCGATCAGGCAAAGGGGGGTCGGGAACAACTCAAACGTTGCTACAGTCAGCCATGACTGAATTGGAGTCAACAAAGAAAGAACTGTCCAGCATTAAAGAGGAAGGCTTCCAATGCATGTCTGCCATGGACGAGGCTCGGGACAGGTTAAGACTTGTATATGAAGAGATGGGTCAGCTAAAGAAAGCAGAACAAAAGGCAGACTCCACTATTGAGACGCTCAATTCGAAGCGTCATAGAGAGAAATCTAGGTTGGAGACTGCAACTATGGCCAGCAACAAAGCTAAAGCGATCGCCTCCAATCTGTCAGCAGCGTTGCAACAGCTTCAGACTGAAAATGAGTCCGTGAAGAAGGAGGGAGAACTGATCATCAAAGAAACCAAGACCATTAAAGCAGAAATGGAGAAGGTGGACTCAGATATCGAGTTTTCAGAAGAGAGGTTGGAAGCTGCCTTGCAAGAACTCGAAGCAATGAAAAAGTCAGAAGGGGTTGCTCTGGAGAAATTGAGAGCCATCACGGAGAAGGCCAAGACTGCTCGAGCATCCATGTATCTGCATAGCTCCACTATAACAGTTTCCCAGTTTGAATACGAGTACCTGAGCAGGTGCGCTGATATAGCAGAAGAAATTGCAGACAAGAAGGTTGCGGCAGCCCAAGCATGGATTGAAGCTTTGAGGGCTGGGGAGAGGGTGATAATTATGAAGATCGAAGTTTGTCAAAGAGAAGCTGAAGAGATGAGACTGGTGGAAGAACAAGAGAAGCGAAAGACAGAGAAGCCATTGAAGGTGAAGAGGGAGGTGCAGCGAGAGCTACGTAAGATGGAGAAGCAAAGAGAGGTGACAGAATTGCAGATCGTATTAGCACCACAGAAAAGATCCATCAAGGAGAATTACATCACTGCATCCAGAAGAAGATCTGCCAGGATAAACCGGATGAACTTGCCTGGAAAGTATGCACATCGATCACCTTCTATTGCTCTGAAGAGGAGGACCAGGGTAATGCACAATCTGGTTAAGCTTTTCAGGGTGACAAAGAAGTAAAGAACAGCAGAAAAGGTCAGCAAACTTGCCTCATCTTTTCTTTTTATGTGTTTTTTTTTCTTGGTCAAATTTTCTCTAAATAGCGGGAGCAAGACTTGAACTCAAGTCCCTTCACTAAGAGGGGTTACTTTTACCATCCTACAAAGAGGAGGTTGGGTAACTTAACTCATCTTGAGTGGAATGATGTGAATTCTCCCCTATTTTTTGCTTCTATTTTAGTTTCATTTGCAGATCATTAAGATATCCCTCAGATGGCATTAATGCATTATATTGTGCATAGGAATGTTTTTAACAATATCTCTCATACATATAGCCTTGTTTTAGATTTAGATTTTCTTTGTCCCAAAACGTGTTGTTTCGCTCTTTGGCTAGAGCCATGGGTTTACTCCCCATAGATCACAAGTTCCAATCCCCCAGACTTACCTTATCCACATGGTTCATGGGTGATTTTATACATCTGGGATTTTCCCAACTAATGTTTAAAGTTCCTCTTTACAAAAATAATTGACAAAGCAATACAGGGCGAGTATATACTCCATTTCCTTCATTGTTTGGTTGGAACCTCTCTTGGAGTTGGGGGAAGCATAATATGAGAAACATTTGCTGAGGAATATTTACTATAGAATTAACATTTTATGAAAGGTGGTAGAGAGGCTTTTTTAGGAAACATTGCATGCCCAAGATTTGAGTTTCATCAGAAAATCTGCAGCCTCAATTGTTTCCAAACTCCAATGTTTGTAAATCCATATTAAAGAACAGGATTAGGTTGTTGCACTTTTAAACACTACGGAAACCATCTAAGCTCAGATATTTAGGTTGGCTATTCTCTTTTCTCTGTTTATTCTATTATTATTGACCATCTGAAACAATGCAAATTTTATTCTACAGTGACAAAAATAAAAAGTTGCAGGGAACCCATGCAAAATCTAGTAAACATTCCAAGTTCACAACAATGGAGTTTTCATCTTAGGCTAAGCTTCTGTAAAATATTGTTGTTATCTGAAACTAGTGTTTTCAGATCACATGCGCAGCACACAATCTGCTCATTGTGTCACCACTTCTACGGATTGTATATTCGAGACTACTATAGGACAAGAGTTATTCGTCCCGCATAACTATATGAGGATAGATAGATATGTACATAATAAACAATTTTTTGTTTGAATTTTTTTTGTTATTCTCATTTGAAAATGTAAAAGTGATATTTTTGTTATTTAGTTTACCCTAAATAAACTAAGAAATAAGCGATGGACAAGAGATTGATAAGATTTGTGTCTTTTTTTTTGACAATTTTATCGATGCATAAAATGTTTGTGTTTAGGAATATATATGAGAGATGCGTATGTGATATGATATATGTGATAAATTTTTGAGACGTGTATAAAAGTATGTAAAAATATGAGGTAAGATAATTTTTATAATATGAAACAAATTTTTATGCTAAATTATTCATGCATAGTTATCAAGATTTCTTCTTACAAAATAATTATTTTATTTTTATTCTCTTTTATTCTCTTTTATTAATGGGTTATTCCACACCAAAACCAGTCAATGCGCGAAAACGATTTTGTCCACACTGATTTTTCCGCGTTAAAAGCTTGTTGTGAGGTTTTGAGAGCATTGACTAATCTGTATAAACAAACCAATCATGCCTTAGAATTCTATGAGGACATACCAAACAGTAATTTAATATAATAAATTTGTAAAAAATATGCATGAGTCAGTGTAAGGTTAAGACTTTGTCGTGGAACACTAATAAACACATTTGTCTCACCAAAACGAAGAGGGTAGTGGTTGCCATCATTTATTTCTTCTTTTTTTTTTCCATTGTTTGTATCGATATGGAGCTGTAACAGGTCCTACAAATCTCTTCTTGTAAATGTTGGTGAAGTTTTTCCATTGAAAGATACAAATTTGGGTGTGAATCAAATGATTGACAGTTATGAATTATGATGGAGGTCCATGGTTTAGACCACCACACTTCAACGGCATGCTACGGCCATTATGGCGAGAGAGAGGTCACTAGTTATCAATCTGCAACTTGGATTGGATTCAACCTGAACTTAACAGGTTGAATCTGAATTTTACGTGGGTTGAATTGTACAAATCGGGTTTGGGTTGGTCAATTCGAGTTGAGTTAGAAATCGGGTTGGGTTTGGGTTGGCATCATGGATAACCCGACCCCACCCAAACATGTAGTAGATACCTATATGATATTTTAAATGGATCATCGGCCATTGATACTTGATTTTTTTATTCTAAATCTATAATTTTGAATCACAATATAATTTTTTTTTGGTGGAGTTAAATTGTTTTAGTGGTGATTGTTATTTATGAAAATGGTATGTGTTTTTTTTTGTTAAAAATTATACTTGAAAATCGGGTTCCACGAGTTGGTTCAGGTTACCACAGGTTGAGTTCGGGTTAAAGTTGTCGAGTTAAAATTTGGGTTGAATCGGGTTAGGGTTGAATACTTTGAACTTCAGGTTGAGAGTTCGGGTTAGGGTCAACCTGAACCTAACCCATCCGAGTTGCAGCCTTAGATGACACGCATGTAGTTAACTAAATTTGCAGGAAATTTGGCTTAATTGGATAAAGGTTCTATTTGAATCCACATTTAGATAGTTTCTATGATAGAAATGACAAATGACAAATGTAGATCTAAACGATTTTTTTCAAATATCGTGAATTTGATATTTTTCATATTTCATTCGTTATGTTTTTTATGTTTCAAAGTTTCAAAATAATGGTTTTTTTTTTTTGAAGATAAACGGTAGGCATCTGCCATTCTATTAAGAGGAAAGAGCCCAAAGGGAAATAACAATCAAAGTTCGTGCAACAAACCTAATAGAGGATGGGTCTAATAGGTTTTGAAGCACGGACAAAATAAAATACATTACATCTCTATAAGAAATTTCCCCTCCCTAAAACACATCTTTGTGGCCCCAGCACAGAAACGACCCCAATCAACAATACAATGAACTGCAGTCTCCCAAATATTCTCCGCGTAAGGAACACTCCCCTTGAATAAAGAGAGGTTACGGGTAAGCCATATAGCCCAAAAAATAGCAGGAATATAAGACTGAGAAATCTTTGCGCACGATCTCCTATCTCCTGGTCTTCGAAGCCTTCTCCCAGCCTCCCAAAGCTCCTCCATCGAAGAGAAAGAGCAGTCCAACCCCGTAGCAGAGCCAAGCCATCCCCATACACTCCTCACCATTGGGCACAAACCATAAGATGCTCCACCGTCTCCTCCTCCGCATGACAAAGAGAACAAAGGATATCCCCATCATTAGCCCAACGAGCCCTGTATGATTTCGTTAGGATCCTTCTTAGGTACACGGTCCATGCAAATGCTTTGACTTTTAAAGGAATCTTGCAACCCCAAATTTCCTTGTATTTGTGGGCCGTAACCGAAGAACCTATTCTATTTCTCCTGTACCAAGAATAACAACTATGTACAGAGAACCCTTCCCTCGGCTTGTCCTGCCAAATGACTGTGTCCCTTGCTCCATGCACCACCGACACCCCATGAATAAGCTCCAGCAAAGATAGGTAGCTATCTACTTCATCCCCTTGGAGCCTACGGCCCACCTGGATATCCCAATAACCGACTTCCCCTCTCCCCACCCAAAATTGGTTTACGGATCCCTCTTTGTCCCTCGCAATCTCGAATATGCTAGGGAAACGAATAAGAAGAGCCACATCACCAACCCACAAATCTTGCCAGAACCTAACCACGTCACCTGTGCCAACCTCCCACCGGATCCCCTCCTCGAAGTTCGCTTGTAATACAGAAATGTCCTTCCATAATTTAGACATGGACCTTGAAGGACGAGGGAACCTGCTAGGCCGAGGACCGAAGAGGTATTTCTCCCTGATGACCGAACACCATGCCAAATTTGGGGAAACCAGCCACCTCCAAAGCCATTTACACAAGAGAGCAACATTCATATCTTCGAGGTTCAAGATCCCAGCTCCACCATCTTTTTTGCTACTACACACAGTATCCCATTGAACCATATGAACTCTGTTCTGACTTTCCTTCGCTCCATTCCATAGAAAACGCCTCCTAATACACTCCATTCTATTCAGGATCCCCTTAGGAATATGAAATATGGACATAAAGTATATTGGGAGATTCGACAGAACCGCCTGAAGCAGAGTAAGGCGACCACCAAAACTAAGCGACTCTTCCATCCCTCTAATCGTTGCTCAAAACGGCTAATTAAAGGCATCCATTCCGTCTTCGGTAACCGACCCAAATGGAGGGGAAGACCAAGATGTCTGATCGGGAACTGCTGCAATCTGCACCCAAGAATATCAGAAAACCGCTCCAGCATCTCCACCTCGACATTGATTCCAGACAATGAGCTCTTGGAGAAATTAATTTGAAGACCAGAAAGCAAACAGAAACATTGGCACACCAACTGGACCCCTCGAACAGAACCCTCATCCGCCTCACAGAGAACAACTGTGTCATCGGCATACTGAACGTGTGAAATCGATCGACCTCCCATCCGACATCTAAGGCCCGAGATCCACCCCGCCTCCTCTGCCATCGACATCATTCTGCTGAAAGCGTTAGCAACTATTACAAAGAGTAATGGAGATAGGGGATCACCTTGGCGCAAGCCTCGGTTAATATGAAAGTAACCACACGGAATGCCATTCACCAGAACTGAGGCCTTCGCGGTTGAAACACAAGCCTGTATCATACGGATCCAATTCGGCTCAAAGCCATGGCATGCTAGGAGGTGGAAGAGAAAATCCCAATTCACATTATCATAAGCTTTCGCAAAGTCTAACTTCATAAGAAGGCCCTGTCTCTTCTCCCTATAGACCGCTGAGATACATTCCTGGATCGTCATAAATCCGTCCTGAAGGAGACGCCCGGGGATAAACGCCGATTGCGACTCTTCCACAAGGAAACCCACCACTGCTTTCAGCCTGTTAGCAAGAACTCTCGAAATCATCTTATAGCACCCATTAACCAGGCTGATTGGCCTAAAGTCATTGATCTCCACTGCATTTTCTTTCTTTGGAATGAGAGCCAAGAAAGTAGAATTCATACCTCCTATCCCCTTTGAAGAATGAAAGAATTCAGAAAACATGTCAAACACATCTGCCTTGACAACATTCCAAAATTCTTGAAAGAAACGCAAACCAAAACCATCCGGACCAGGAGCTTTGTCCGGCTCAGCCCCAAAAATAGCATTTTTTATCTCTTCCTCTGCAAAAGGAGCCTCTAATTTCGACAAACAGTCATCCGGAATGCGGCCCAAATTCTCATCAAACCAGAGAGGACGCCAACCACGCTTGCGCTGAAAGGCAAGAGAGAAGTGACTCACCAAAGCATCTTGAATATCTTGAGAAGAGTCACATACCACCCCGTTAACTTGAAGCCTGGAAATTCTGTTGAAACGCCTTCTCTGATTCGCACTTTATGGAAGAACTTTGTATTGTTGTCCCCCTCTTTAAGCCAGATCGCCCGAGACCGCTGACGCCATTCCAACTCCTCCATGTGCAGAAATTCAACGTTCTGCTCTATCCTCCTCCTCGAGTAAGCCGGCTTCCTCCAGTCCATCCAGTGCGCCAATTCTCTCCTCAATGGTTTGTTTACGCCTACTCCTTCTGAACCTCTCTTCTCTGTTCCAACGCTTAAGGAATATCTTCAACCTCTTAAGCTTGAAAGAAACCCGCTTTGCTCCACAAAGACCTGGAGTCTCAACCGCCCATGATGAGGACACCAAATCATGAAAACCAGGACATAAAAGCCACCAGTTTTCAAAGAAAAAATGTGAAGGAGGCCTATAGGAGACACCCCCCTCCAACAACAAAGGAGAGTGATCCGAGCAAGTCCGAGGGAGACCTCTCAAAGCACATAAAGGGAAGCGTTCCTCCCACCCTTCATCAACCAGTACTCTATCAAGGCGCGCCATCGACGGAGACTCCCTTAAATTACTCCAAGTAAAAGATTGGTTTCCCAATGGAAGGTCCATCAAACCCTCCGCTGCGATCCAATCCGAAAAAGCTTCCATCTCCGAAGAAATAGTGTCCACTCTGTTTCTGTCCTCAGGAAATCTGGTAACGTTAAAGTCACCAAGGACGCACCAAGGGCGAAGATGAGAGCTTTTAAAACGACTCAGTTCTTCCCATAATTGCACTCTTTCAGGAGCCGACTGTGGCCCATACACCGACGAGCAACACCATTGCCAATGTGACTCCCTGTCCTCCAAAACCACCGACAAAGAGAACAGCCCAATATCCGAGTCAACCAGGCGCCATTTCCTTTCATCCCAGCAAATCAAAATACCCCCAGAAGCACCTACCGCCGGTTTGGACACGAATTCAGATAGAATCCCAGCCCCAATAGCTCTAATATCACTCGGTACAAAATTCTCCATTTTGGTCTCTTGGAAGCACCCAACAGAAACCTTGTGACGCAGGACAAGGTCTTTGATAGCTGCCTTTTTCCGCGGGTCATTCAGACCCCTAATGTTCCAGCAAAGTGTATTAAACATAAGACATGAATGAACCCCTAGACCCCACGTCCGTCAGCTACGAATCAACTAACCTCCAAGTCGACCATCAGCTTCCTCTTCGCAGCCTCAAACTGAGCTTCCGAAATGAAGTCTTTGAAACGGCCTTTATTGAGACTATCCAGGACCTGCATTCCCATCGAAGACCCCTTCTCGCAGACCGGTGAATCTCTAAATTCCGTCGCAATATTCCGACATGCACCTGCCGAGCCGACCCCCAACACCTCCCCTTCAATGGGATTAATGTACCTAGCCACCCCTGAAGCGGTACCACCGTCCCGCCCAACCGACACCATTGTAGGGGAAGCCACCTGTCCGTCCTCCAAGGCAAGATCAGTCAGCACTCCGGAAGACGCAACCGCCGGAGATCGAACAAACGCCTTCCAACGGATAACTGGCCCCACCATACGATCAGGTGAACCAACACTGTGATTCAAGGATCCCACCATAATAGACTTGATCTGTCGTGGCAAGATCCGGCCGTCTCGTGTCACCGGTGTCGAGCACTCCTCCATCTCCTCTAATCTCTGGAAAGACTCCCCATGGGTCGCAGACCAAGAAGGACTAAAGGAACTCAAACATGGATTGCATGAATGTGGGCTCCACCGCCACCCCTCCTTCCCATGCACGTCCACATATTTGGACCATGAACCCCCTCTAATTCGGTCCAGTGTCGGGCCCAGATCCGAAGGCCCACTCGTGTCCAGATGACCAACACTATCTACCGTGGATCCATGAAAAATAGGGCCCATAATTAAATTAAGCTCATTAAAATTGATCCCCGCATCCGGCCCAACAGAAGACAAGGCTTCAGGCCTTGTGACAGGCACGTGACCCCCCTTACCACTTTGAGACACACCTGCCACCTTTCGAAAACCCTCTGCCACCTCGTCCACATCCGACAAATGTTGTTGAAAAACCTTCGCCAGCTGTCCCCCCTCCAAGTTCAAAGCCTTCGTCCTCTCCTCATTGCCGTACCGACCCACCGAGCCCTCCGACAAACCACCAGCCCCCGTCAGGTCACCTGTAGCCCCTCTCACCTGTGGACATACCACGCCACCACCCGTTTTGACCACTCCCTCCATGCCACCTGGAAGGTGTGATGATGAAGAAACCGCAGCAGAGAGCGACCTTTGGGCAGACCCAGGTACGACATCTGACCCATCTGGAACACCTACCTTGGAAGCTTCGCTGAGATCGTCCCTCCCCGAGTGACCCAAGTCACCTTTGACTCGGAAGGTTTCCTTCCCTGGCCTCCTGGACATCAACTCCGGGAAACACTCCGTTTCCGGGACATAGCTCCCCGACGATGGAGCCCCAGGAAGACCACCCCCAGCAAACTTGACTTCCGACATGGGACCCCCACGGACCGCCTCCACAAATGAACTAGGGGAATGTGAGGACGAATGCACTATCCTCACAGTGACCGACCAGCCATCCAAGCAAACCGGGATCGCCAACGGAACCTCCACTGAAGGAGCCACCCAAACATCTACCTCTATCGCCGGAAAAACCTCCGAACCTTTGAAGACTTCCTTGACCTCCAGGAGATGTCCAAAGACACCTACAATGCTTCTGATAACCTCTACTGTCCTCCAAAGGAGAGGTAGGCCCATTAACATGATACAGGTCCTTCGACCCAGGGCCTGATCTCCACCCCCAACCTCGCAACCACAAGGGAGAAAGACAACCTTCCCTCGAGGAACAACAAGCACTTTTTCGTGGAGGAGGACATCTCTAGCAGAAATTGAAACACATCTAACCAGAGCCCTAAACGGGCTGAGAGACCACCACTCCACCATAGGGAGGTCCCTCCACCTCTCCAAGACCGTCTGAAAAATGATCCCCCAGTCTGCATCACCGTCCCCTCTCCATTCAAGGATAGCACTTCGACTGAACCTTTCTGCTCTGTCCTCCAGTCCTTTGGACCAAGGGATCTGTACCTGAGGAACTCCAGAGACTGGTGGTCTCACCATTGGAACTCCAGAACCAGACGGTCCCGCCACCGCAACGTCCCCATTCTGACACCCCGTCGGAGGAGACATCAGCACCGACCTCTCCATCGCCCCCCTTTTCAAACCATCCTTACTTCTGGGAACCCCTTTCCCCGCACTTGATGAGATGCCGAAGCAGGCTGGACTCCGATGTCCTAATTTTCCGCAACGCCAACATCTCGGGGGGTCCCTGCATTCCCATGCGCGATGGCCGAAACCCAGGCACTTGAAACATCATTCCTCACTCCGACGCAACAAAGAACTATCGGAAACTCCCATCAGCCCCCGCCTCTTCCGATTAACCACCGTCCAGCCCCTACCTGCACCTTCAACCATACCTCTGTTTTTAAAAAAGCTCTCAAAATAATGGTTTTTAAAAGCGATTTTAATTTTTTAATAGCTAGCGGTTGAATTGGATATCCAGACGAACCCTTAATGAGTGGCAAGCAAAATGTTAAACTACCTCGTTTTTAGTCTCAAATACAGTTCACACACTTTTTTTGTTTTCTTAAAAATAACATATTATACATTAATCAGTTGTATAGATTCATTTATTAACTATGTAAAAACATTTATAACAATGTATATATCTCGTTACAGCGAGTGCATGTAATTAACAAGTATATGAGATAATAAAATGGATAGAGTGTAATAACACTTATGCGTGTTTTGAAAAAGTCGATTAGCACCCGTTCTTCGTAAATAATGACCAAGGATCAAATCCTCGAGGCACCCATCTTAAAAAAAAAAATATAGTGTTAATCGTACATTGCCAATCAAACTATCGAAGCGAACATGATAATGTTCTAACCTATCACACCCTTTGTAACCGAAGTCCAAAATCGGTTTAATTACAAAATTAAGGGTGCAACATGAATGAATTGACCTGGACTCAACTTGATCCAACGCAACTTGTGAACAAATTCAAGTTGAGTTTTTTTATCTGTCAGATGTAATTCAATCCGAATCCGAGAAAATCCAAACAAGAGTTGCATATAAAGACACCAATTTAATGGCACCCACCTTTAAATTTTAATTAATGGAATCCTACATTTGCGGGCAATAGAACTACTATTCTCCAATAAGCCAAACCACACATGTATACTCTAGTGATGGAAGACCTTGTCATTTCAACCAAATTCAGACAGTTATTTTTCTATCTTTATCGTATTGACCAAAGACCAGTGGATCAAATCACATGTTTTGTATTTTCAATTCCTTCAACCCTTAGATTTACTATTTTAGTTTATGTTCATGCACTCAGGTTCATTATTTTTTACTATTGAAGGGCAAACATCAATTAAAACCTCGTCATCATCACAAACACTTTGAATCTATATAAGTGAGAAAATAAAAACTGCAAACTATGTCTTAATTTAGTGACTGAACCACATAGAAGTAATGTTCACTATTTTTAGTCCCCATTGACTGAAGTATAAAATATGGAACAACAACAGTATAAAACAGAATTGAGTCAATTGACATACTAATAACATTTTAATTAATAACAAAGATGTTAAGAATATTTATTTTCATCATATTTTTCCATGCACCCCCATTTAGACAGTAACATAAGCTATTATGAGATAGATAAATATTTTAATATAAATTACTTTTTGTTTTTCTAGTTATTCTCGTTGAAAAAAATAAAATTGAAGTTCTATCTGTATAGTTATCATGAATAAGTTATACATAAAAAGTAAATATAATGTGTATAAAAACTTATAAAAGATAAAAATAATAATTTAACATTGGGTCCCTTTTGATTTATAAAGGATGTGACAGATAATTTAAGATATGAATCTCCTTTAACAAAATAACACAATTCTTATGAGAGTATAAATATCAATATCTATATATTTTTACTCTTGAGAAGTCTTGTGTGGATCAGATTCAATTAGGATTGACTTCGATCTGTCCGGACAGTATCGAACTACACATTCTATAAATCGAACTGCACAATCAATTATATAAAAAATGTTCTCAACAATTGGTTGTGCAATTCAATTCATAACTTTAATTTACAAGTTGTGTAGTTCGATACTAATTATACCTAACAATTAATTATGCAGTTCGATTTATAAGTTGTATAGTTTGATACCGATTGTACCTAACAATTAATAGTATAGTTCAATTTATACACAATGTAATTCAATAATAACTGAACTGGTCGAAACCAATAGTAGATCTGGGCTCGTGGCTTTCACTTGACAATATATGAATGGGCACGTCTACTCCCACCAACCAATTCACTGTTCCCACAAACCAAAAAAATTAAAAAAATATGTATGTAGATTTAATTTGAACATGATTAATCCCACCAACTATTCAACAATCCTTATGTCAACTTTTATTCAATACATTTGACAGTCTTCCTGTCAACTATTGTTTAAAACATTCGACAGTCACCATATCAACCACTATTTACAATATTCGACAGAAGCTCTGTCAACCAACCTTTACAATATTCGACAGTTCATCTGTCAACTTGACAGGGTTTGTTTGACTATAAATGCGTCGAACCAAATATTTAAATAACATAGATACCAGTCTCATTGTAACCTGTGATTTTAATCAAACTTTATCATTTCACCACCACCACCACCACAACAACAAACTTTCACAATCACATATGTTTTAAAAAAATAATTCTCCCCATTTATTCAAAAACCCAATTAAGAAAATAAATAAATATAAGTTTTTTTTCATTTGCTTTACCTTCCTCAGCTGAACATT
The DNA here is from genome assembly GCA_030737845.1 of Acorus calamus. Taxonomy (NCBI): domain Eukaryota; kingdom Viridiplantae; phylum Streptophyta; class Magnoliopsida; order Acorales; family Acoraceae; genus Acorus; species Acorus calamus. The sequence goes on along the minus strand of CM060858.1, from coordinate 19,874,506 downwards.
TGAAGTGGTTAGTCGCATGCACCCATCACCTTCCAATACCTAACATGCAAATCAAATCTCTGGCATGTGATGACATTGATGAACATTTTTTCTACTTAAGTTGACGGCATATCGGTCGACCTTATTGAACAACCATCGACAGGGAGTTTGTCGATCTGGATGAATCTACTTGACTCTGAACCCGTTGACCTGGATTTTAAAAGGATCCAATAGAGTGGTCGTCAAAACTTTGCATCTCTGCAGTCCTCTGACATGTTAGACACAAAACTGACCCTTGAAGAGGCCAACATTGCTCCCTTCTTTCACCAGCAACCCGTCAGGGAAGCACGGCACACAGGGGTGTCGACGGAGTGGGATCCATCGGAGAGGATGACGGCCCTAGGGTTCAGGCGGGTGATGAAATGTGGTGCCAGAGAGCAGAGAGAGAAGATGGAGGGCTTCCGGATGCGACGGTGATGAGATGGGTGTATTAGGAGCCATAATCGATGATCAATACGAGGTTAGGGTCGTTGACATTTGTTGGAGTTTCAATTATTTCTCAGTGGAAGAAGGGTTTGGGGAGGGTTTAGGGTTATGAGGACAGGGGAGAAGAAGAGAGGGAAAACTAGGAGAGAGAGTGTGTGTAATAGAATAGAGAGGGCATGGGTTTAGTAATTCTGAATTTTAGTATTTATATGATGGTAAATTTAATAAGAAAATAAATGATGGTCGATGAATATAACTGATTGAAGGGGGGGGGGGGGGGGTTTGGTTTGTTTTTCAGTCAAAAGGTGTGTGGGGGTAGATGCGCCCTATATGCATGTGTACGAGCTTCGACGTGTGGCCGCAAAATCAAGCTCCTTCAAGTGGGGTTTATTATTATTATTATTATTATTTTCAATGGAACAAATTAAAACGGCTACTCCAAAGCTATTTCTCTTCTCACGAGAAATTGACGTCATCTGCCAGGTGAAAACAAAACCAGACTCGTATATATTCGCTTCTGTTTGTTTTGTAAAAAAAATATATAAATCAGTGATCGTGACACCTCCTGTTTTAGTTGCAAAATTATTTATGATGGTCTGGACACTGGATAACTGATTTTTAAAGACTAATTAAAAATAAGATAATGTTAAAGAGAATCTAAGATTCCTGTCTTAAATGCCTCTTCTCGTTTATTTATTAAATAAACTTTGGAGGTGAAATATAGATGGAATGAAAATCCGTGGGAGCTTCCACGCATACGCCGGTCATCTAGAGCATGGAGAGGACTATGTGAAGGTTTGAAAATTATTCAAAATTATGTAAAGAAAATCCCCAATGGTAGTACAGAGATGGATCTGTTACGAGATCCATGGTTTATGCCGGTGCTCTTTTCACGAATTCCCACTTTTATTAATATGGATAATGCTATTTTGGATTTTAAGATTTCACAGGTTATTAAAGAGAATGAGTGGGATGAGGAGACTCTTCAGAAAATATTTCCACAGTTTTGGGTTAATCATATTATTCAATCTCCAATCCCAAGAAAGTGGCAGAGGGGATTTCTTGGAGATGGGAGGAGTCTCCAATGGTACTACCTCGAGTTCGGGATATATATCACATCCTGCGTACACCTATACTTCCCTCTCCAAATTCAGTCTGGAAGAAGATATGGCATCTGCCTATTTTTTCAAGATTTAAATTATTTTTATGGCAATTAATGTGGAATCGTCTTCCGACGAGATAGCTATTGGATGCGTGGGGATGTCATATGGATGTTAGCTGTCCTATGTGTGATGCTCCTATAGAGACATCTCAGCATTTGTTCTTGGAATGTTCATACACTGCTGAGGTTTGGAGTCACCTCCCAAGTTGCCTACGCCCTGTTATGCAAGTTTCTACCTCCCTACAATGGGATGGACTAATACAATCTTTACTGGACAATCAAACTGTCAATAGTTTACTCCGAATTGTTATATTTGTGGCTGTCATATGGCATGTATGGAGAGCAAGAAATGGGGTGGTATTCCAACAAAAGAGGAGGCATCCCTGGGTCACGGCAAGTTAGGCATTATCTCATACGGAAGAATGTATGACACATTTGGCAAAGGAGGAATTCATCATAGATAGAAAATTCAGACTAAATGAAACAATTAGGTACCAGCTACAAGGATCAGTTTCAATGGCTGACTCATCAGAGTTGGTATATGTATTTGCTGATGGTAGCATGGATCTAACAACAAGGCAGGAGGAGCAGCATTTGTTCTTCTCAGAAAAGATTGTATTTTAGATGCTGGGTTTCGGTTGTGGCCATGGGCTACCCCTATACATATGGAGGTTGAAGCTATTCTTCTTGGCCTTAGAAGTGCATGCATGAGGGGGTATAAGAATGTCATGGTATTTACTGACTCTCAATGCTTAGTTGATATTTTGAATAGTAATGGTACTGGGCCTCCACAAGTTTTACAGCAAATTCAACACATAAGGATTTTGTAAGCAGTACGATAAGCACTACGTTTCTAAAAGTTGATAGGCGCTCAGTGCGAGGTCCGGAATGTCTTGCGAGGTTAGCCCGATGACAACAAAGTTTTGCAACTAGTAATGTGAAGCGCGAAGAATGGTTTAGGCGATTGATGGCGCATTTTTTTTCTTCATTTGTTCAATGTATACAGCAATTGGAGGCTGAGTATTTTGAGCACTCCTCCACTCATGTACAAAGATAGTCTGATGATATAAAAATTGCCCTTTTGGGCCTTTCCACCAAAATAAATAAATAAATAAACAAGTGGATAAAACAATCAAGCTAATAAAATTAGAATGAATATGGTTTTTTTTTTTTGGTAACTAGACTAGAATGAATAAGTTAAAATGGTTAAATTAGTTTTTATTCATTTTTAATTATAATTATTTAAAAAACTTTTTATTCATAAATGGATTATCTATAAATCAAATAAATAAAGGTTGTTAAACACACTACACAGTTCCACGAACAGTTCACTTACACTAGGTATATATCTATCCAGTAGTTTTTATTATCGAATCTATTGATAATTTATAGATATCTTTCATAAAAACATAAACATATTATTTAAAAAAAATAAAATAAAGGCCACTATCCTAATATTATTTTTAATAAAATTTTATGACAGGTTTGATAGTTACCAGAAAAAAAGTTGTATAATCAAATGGGATAAACGTTGAGAAAGATGAGAAATCATAGAAAAAAAACAAACAATATATTTGCCGTTGTATTTTAGAATAAAATAAATGTGCCGTTAAAGACCCCACGTCGACCAAAAAACATAAAATATAATACACTAGTCCCTCAAAAAATTTCATCAGTGGATTCTTCCCCACCACCACTCCCACTCCCACTCCCACCCAAGCCAAACCCTCTCTTCATTTCATTTCCATGTCCCCCACCTCCCCAAAACCCAAGAAATAAAGCATAAAGTTACAGTCTTTCATTTGATTTTTAGCTCTCTCTGGGCTCTCCAATCTTTCTGTTCATTTGGGTCCTCAAGCAGTCAGTCCATCCATCAATGGCTTCCCCAAACCCATTTTGCCTTCTCTTCCTCCTCTTCTTCAACCACTACACCATAGTGACTTCCCTGAACGGCGAAGGCTTGGCGCTTCTCTCACTCAAGAAGTCAATCTCAGCCGACCCGGAGGGATCCCTCACCAACTGGAACTACTCCGACGAAAACCCATGTTCGTGGAACGGCATAACCTGTAGAGAAGCCAAGGTGGTCTCTCTAAGCATCCCCAAAAAGAGGCTTCTGGGTTTCCTTCCTTCCTCACTTGGTAACCTCTCCTCACTCAGACACATCAATCTCCGCAATAACAAGCTCTTCGGCACCCTGCCTGAGCAGCTCTTCTCCATTGGAGGACTTCAAAGTTTGGTTCTTTATGGGAATTCGTTTGTGGGTTCCATTCCATCTGAGGTTGGGAGGCTTGTTTACCTCCAAATCCTTGATGTGTCTCAGAATTCCCTTAACGGGTCGATACCCAATTCGATTGTCGGGTGCAAGAGGTTGAGGACCCTCGATTTGCATCAGAATGGCTTCACGGGTCCGATGCTGGTCGGGATCGGTAGTGCTTTAGTATCGCTTGAGAAGCTCGATCTCTCCCACAATCTGTTAGTCGGTCCGATCCCTCCCGACATTGGTAGCTTGACTAGTATCCAAGGCACATTGAACCTCTCTCACAACCTCTTCTCCGGCCCGGTACCGGCTAGCCTTGGTAACCTCCCGGAGAAGGTCTACATTGATCTTACCTACAATAACCTCAGTGGATCGATCCCGCAAAATGGGGCTCTGGTTAACAGAGGACCGACTGCTCTTCTAGGCAACCCGGGGCTTTGTGGGCCGCCATTGAAGAACCTTTGTAGTCCTTCGGTGAGTGCCCCATCTGCATATCCTCATTTGCCAAACGATTACCCTCCTTCGACCCCGGATAAGGTATTTGGTCGGAGAAGCCTGAGTAGAAATGCTGTGATTGCTATTGTAGTCAGTGATGTAGTTGGTATTGGGTTTATGGCATTTTTGTTCTTTTGTTGCTATTGGAGAGCAACCTCCCGAAGGGGGAGCGATAAGGTTGAGGAGGAGAAGGGGCAGAAGGGGGGGAAGGAGTGCTCGTGCTTCAGGAAGGATGAGTCGGAAACTTTATCGGAGAACGTAGAGCAGCTTGGCCTTGTCCCACTCGATAACCATGTGGATTTCAATCTCGATGAGCTTCTAAAGGCGTCTGCTTTTGTTCTTGGGAAGAGTTGGATCGGGATTGTTTATAAAGTTGTGCTTGAAGATGGACTCACTTTGGCGGTTAGGAGGTTGGGCGAGGGTGGTTCGCAGAGGTTGAAGGAGTTTCAGATGGAGGTCGAAGCGATTGGGAAGGTCAGGCATCCTAACATTGTTGCTCTTAAAGCATATTACTGGTCTTTTGATGAGAAGCTTCTCATATATGACTACATTCCCAATGGAAACCTTACCACTGCGATTCATGGTAAGCATCCAAGCCTTCTAAGCTCATCAGATGTTATTTTTGTAAATTCACATACTTAAGTTCCATTTGGTTGGCGATATTCTTAGAAGTAATTGTAGGATTAAAATCAAAGTACAAGAGAAAATAGGGTAGAATGAAGAATCAGAGTATCACCAAATTGGTGGACTGGAAATTCAAGTGCATTCTTTGATGAGCTTTTTTTTAATTAATGACCATTGGTTTATTTTGTTGTCAAAAAATAATATGATAAAAAAATAGTCACTCGATCTCTCGTCAAACAATTCAATAAATTTAGTTTGTAATACATATTTAAGTAGGTACAATAATTTATTAATATTTTTTAACAATAATGATTCTCAAGCCCCAATTTCACAGGCCCCAAACCAAACCCCATGATGTGGCAATAGGGTATTGTCTATTATGCCCATAACTACCTCAACATGAATCTCTATGATTGTGGAGTATCATTTAATTTTGAAAATCCTGTATTTATTCATCATTAATTGATTCTGAAAATCATACATCAATATTAATATTTTTGGAACTGATTTTGTTTATGAAGAACACATGAGCAAATCTAAAATTCTATTTTTGAGGTTTTGGAAGGTACGAAATCGTTTTTATTTGGATCTCACCTCAATGTCTCTCATGTCAGGTTTGATATTATTAGATTCGCAATCGAATTGTGTTTTGTCTTTTGTTTTAAATGTTTGAACATGAATTTTTTTTCATGTATTGAATATCATTTTCCACAGTTTGATTTGTTTTTGTCTCAATATCTATATGTAACATTCCATATTATTACATTTTTTAATGGGTATTTCGTTTGATAAAACCGGTACATTGTTGACAATGTAAATAGTCATTTTTTAAATCTGTGTTATTTTTGTTACATTCGTAAATGCAACAGTCAACCGTATGTATGTATTAATTTATATTTGTTACATTCATAAATGTAACAGTCAACTAATATACATGTAAATTTTTTGACAAAAAAAAATAAATGTAACAGTCAACTAATTTTTTTAATCTGTGTTATTTTTCTTACATTCGTGAATGTAATAGTAGCCGTTTGAAGGATTTTGACAAAAAAACAATTTAGGTAAGTTTTGGTGTAATTTAGGTAAGATCTGGATGTAATTGAAATTGAAAATTGAGTTACTAGGTAAGGATTTCAAAATTTAAATTTTGCAATACATAAATTTTGGTGTAAATATGAAAAATTAGTAACTGATTAGAAAAAAAAAAGGATTTGGGTTAATGAGAGAGATTTTTAATGAATGACAGATTTGTATTTTGCCTTTTTGCGCTTTTTGAAAAGTCAACAAGTCAACCAATGAGATAATGACACCTCATGGGGCTTGTGAGTGGGGCTTATATTTTGGGGCCTAGGTATCATGACTCATTTTCCAAATGTGAAGGACTATATTCTATTTTGGATGCTATTAACATGCCACCATTATAGAATTTTTATACTATGTAACATGTGACTTATTTAGAGGTTTTACTCTCATTTGTGTTTGATTATATACATAGTTGTTATAATAATTCTATTGATTAATAATTACTTTGTTAATATTAATCACCATTTTTACAATTGTGATATAGATAAAAAGACAGATATTTGAAGTATATGTAGAAGACTACCAATAAATAGGGCTGGTAAACGAGCCGAGCAGCTCGGGCTCGGCTCGATTAAAGCTCGTTCAGGCTCGTTCGATTAGATAAACGAGCCGAGCTTGAACAATTTTTAAAGCTCGGTTTGTAAACGAGCTGAGCCCGAGCCGAGCCCGAGCCCGAGCCTGGACGAGCTCGTTTACTTAATAGAAAAAAGAGAAACGAGCCGAGCCTGAACCGAGCTCGAGTCAAGGCCAAGCCCGAGCTTATGTTATTTTCACATGTATAAGATGTTGTGATTTGTGAAATGTGACTTTTCAAATGTTAAACAAGGTTTTTTTTAGCTAAACGAGCCCGAGCCGAGCCTTGATTCGAGCTTTCGGCTTGACTTGTTTAACAAACGAGCCGAGCCGAGCTTTAACCGAGCTTTTCACGAGCTTAACGAGCCGAGCTTGAACACGAAATGAAACTCGTTCCCGAGCCGAGTCTGCTGCTAAACGAGCCGAGCCTGTGCAGGTCAAAGCTCGGCTCGTTCGGCTCGTTTACCACCCCTACCAATAAAGGTACTCTGAGCATTTAAACCAAATCCCCAAATCTTTTTTCTTGCATGACATATATGATTTACTAATAAAGTAAATCCATCCAAAATAATGACATAAATGGGGCCAACTTACTTCTTTTCATGTTGCATCTATTTGTCCAAGAAATAATTTATTTGATTGCCTTAAATTTTCTTATTCTTTCTTGTTTGTCAATATGTTATGGTTAGTTCCTTATTAGTTGAATAATTTCAGGGAAATCTGGGATGGATACATTTTCTCCCATGCCATGGCATGTTCGGTTGAAAATCATGAAAGGAATTGCGAAGGGTTTGACATATTTGCATGAGTTCAGCCCAAAGAAATATGTTCATGGAGATCTGAATCCCAACAACATACTCTTGGGAGCCAACATGGAACCCTACATATCAGATTTTGGGCTTGGCCGACTTGCCAACATCGCAGGAGGGTCCCCTATGCTTCAGTCGAATCGAATGGCTAATGAAAAGCTCCAAAGTCAGCCATCAGAGGTTTCTTCTATCAATCAAGTTATGAATCATGCACTGTGTTATCAAGCTCCTGAAGCGCTGAAGCTTCTCAAACCGTCACAAAAGTGGGATGTTTACTCTTTCGGGGTGATTTTGTTAGAACTTATATCTGGTAGGTCGCCAATGATTCTGTTGAGAACATTGGAGATGGATATAGTGAGGTGGGTTCAGTTCTGTATTGAGGAGAAGAAGCCATTTTCTGATGTTTTGGATCCTTTCTTGGCTCAAGAGCCAGAGGAGGATGAGATGGTCGCGGTGTTGAAGATTGCTTTGGCATGTGTTCAGATGAATCCGGAGAGGAGGCCTACGATCAGGCATGTTTCGGACGCTTTGGAGAGGATGCCTTCTTGAAAGGTTCATTTCATTTCAGTTGGAATGATGGAAATTTTTCCTTTTAGATTAGCTTCTTGCATTGCATTGTGTAAAATATTTCATGACTTTGGAGTTGAATTTGGAGCCAGAGAATTCCTTGATTGCATCCCTTTTTTCTGGCCTTATTGAGTTAGGTATGAGATTAACCAAGACCAAGTAGTCACTGGAATTGTATACCTGGTTTTATTGTTTGATCCATTGGTAAATTCTGGAATTTTGAGTTGTTAAAATAGTTTTCAAGTGCTGTTGTCACGTGTGGCCTACCTATCAAGGGGGTGATGTGCTTGGCCAGCCAAGATCCAAATGGGGACATATGAGGTGAGGGATCACTACATATAATACAAACATATATATATTTTTATAATAATATATATTAGTTAAGAAAAATTTTCAAAGCAGATATCTTGATATCAATGTTTGCTTTTAAGTTATTCATTCCATATATTTGAATATAGGTTAATTTTAATTTTTGGATATAAATGTATAAGTTTCTGGATGGGGTGGGGAGAGAGGGAGAGAGAATCCAGAGAATATTATCAATTATGCATATTGGGAGATCCTCAACTGCTTTATGCAAACCGATAAATCCCTGGTCAAGTTTATCCAAATAAATATACCAACCAAGTTCAGGTGATTCAAGGACTTGATCAAACAAAGGGCCCTACAAAACTCTTCTCACAAGGAAAGATTGTTCAAATAAAGCCATATGATAGGATCCAAAATAAATGATGGTTCCAACTTGAAATCCAACCAGTTTATCCTAATCAACTGCTTTTGGATATTTGATTCTGCACAATCCAGATTGGAAAAGTAAAATCCATCTAAAATAAACTCCAAATGCTACATTAGGGGGTTGGACCCATGGTTAAGAACAAAATTTGCAAACTAGAATCTTAAATCCCACCGCTTCTCTTAAAAATAAATGTTCTGTTCAATTTATTTGCAGCTCACACGTATTTTTATTTTTATTCAATTATATACTAGCTATTGATACTCGGCTAATCAAGTGCATTTTTATATATAAAAATTGAATTGCATACTTATCATTTTTTTAATTTACATGAACTTATATGTTATATTATAGTTTTTTAAAATCTCCAGTACCACGCAGTCCAAAAAATAGTTTTAATGAAAAACACTAATTTTCAAACCCACACCCCGAGATACGAGTCATGCCATTATCCTTCATGCAAACGCCATATCTCTACGAGGTGTCAATTTCTCAAAAACGTCTATTTCAAACACAAAATAGTATTTGGATCCGAGATGCAATCACTAAGATTTTGAAATAACTCTAAATATATTAGTTTTTCAAAAACATATTTTCGAAATGAAAAAAAGACATGACCAACACGTAAATGAGGTTCAAACGCATAATCTCAAAAGGCCCGTCTATCCCCACCAAACAATTTTCCAATCCCACCGATCAAAAAAAAAAAAAAAAAAGTGTTTGTCTGTTCCCACCGATTCAGTTCGACCGAATTCGGTCACCATTTCAAGTTTTGGGCGACCATAATGGATCGTCATTTCAGGTTTTGGGCGACCGGAATGGGTCGAACATGGTTCAGAATTATATCTACTTATTTTTTGTAAACAAATAAATTTTTGAATTTATCCATCATATTCTACATTTATTCTTTCATCCAAACAACAACTAAGGGATTAAAAAAATGTAAGTAGATATACTTTCAATTAATTCAAATTTTTATAGAAAAATATCTTATTAGACAAATATATATCATTTTTAAGTTTCGTTTGAATTCGTAGTTAAGATGAATTTTTATTTGAAAACAAAAAAACATATCAGTTGATTCAAACACATTTTATATTTGACTTTTGAAATTTGTCTGTAACTTGTGTAAAAAAAATTGTTCTTATATTCTACATTTATGAATAATGATTTATTCTCCCTACATTACAACTCAGACTTGAAGTGATATGAAAGATTCAAGGAGAATACACGTCGTGAGATTATGTTTTCAAAAAAAAATTATAAATTTATTACAAATCCTGTTCGACCAGTTTCGGTCGCGCGAAACCTGAAATGGCGACCAAATCCGGTCGAATGGGTCGAATTGGTGGGGATAGCAAAACACCGGTTTTTTTTTTATTGCTTGGTGGGATAAGAAAATAAGTGGGTGGGGCTAGACGGGCCATCTCAAAATCCAATCGGATGCGTGATGACATTTCACTAGCTTTCTCATCGAAAAATCCATCCTACCATAAATTTAAATGAGTTTGTGTACTAAAAAAATTAAGTTTAAAACTGAGTTTTCATGAAATTGTTTCTCCATTAATTATAAAAAAATGAAGGGTTACTCCCCCCACCCTTTTTTCAAACCCACCACCCAAAAAATTTTGGTGGCGTGTTTGAAAATTTGCAAGAGGGAATGAGAAGGGAAAGAAGAAAGAGAAGAATGAGAGAGAGAGAGAGAGAGAGAGAGAGGAGGGTGGAGGAGGGTGCCCTGGTGGCAGCAACAGCGAGAGGGATAGAGAGAAAAGGAAAGGGAGGGGGAGAGAAAGAATTGTGCTCACCTCAGCCACGCGGCCCACGCCACTCTGTCTACCCCCTCCCCAGCTCTCTCTTCTCTCTACTCCGCCCCATCTCCAGCATCCTTTGTCCATTGTCACTGTCGTCACTCACCTCCAGCACCCTCCTCTCCTCAGACTCCTCTCTCTCTCTCTATCTCTCTCTCTCTTCTCTTTCTCTTCTCCATCCCCTCTCTCATTTTTCAAAACCCACCACCCAAAAAGAATTTGGGTGGTGGGAATAACTCATCTTTTATTAAAAAAATCTAATATCTGAGCTTTTGTTGTAACTTTTTATGACCACATTTTTTATATATATATATTTTTAATGAATTCTGAAAACTCCATTTTCTATGAATGCAAAAGGACCCGTTTTCAAACAGTGCTCAAATTCGACCACGCGATACACGTGTCTCATTTGCCTATATAAACAACCAAATTGGAACCCACATTTCAGCGTATGAGAAAATGTTCGTCCACGCTGACGTCCGTTCCGCGCTACAGATAGCGGCGACCGTCTGCTACATAAAGCCCATCCCCTCTCGCATGCGCAGGAGACACGCCGCCGCCGCCGCCGCCGTTGGAATCTCGTCCTCCCATCGTCCCCCGCGCGCGGGACGAACATCCGGCACCGCCACCTCCTCCGACCACCCCTCGCGCAGGCTATCCGCCACCACATCCGTGGATCTTAACGAATCGGAGAAGGAGAAGACGAAGAAGCCGCCGATCTGTACGGCCGACGAGCTCCACTACGTGGACGTCTCGGGGTCGCACTGGAGGCTCGCCCTCTGGCGTTACCGGCCTCCGCCGGAGGTTTGTTCGATCTCGCGCGCTACGTGTTTGTGTGAGAGATTGATTGATTGATTTTTTTGTTTGGTTTGGTTTGTTTTGTTGTTGGATAGTTAGGCGCCGGCAAGGAACCATCCGTTGATGCTGCTTTCGGGGGTGGGGACGAATGCGATCGGGTTTGATCTTTCTCCTGGGGTGAGAACGCCTTAACCATGATAGTGTTGAAGCTTAATTTGTTCTGATTTGTGTTTGTTGCTCGTCTTTTTTTATGGTTTTTTTACATTTCTTGATATGGTGTTTCTTAGTCGAGTGTTTGTGTATATATTTTTCATTACAATTTGAGAGTGAAAGGCAGGTTTTGATGCACAAATGGGGCTGATTTGGGGACTGTATGTGGAGATAGAAAATTCAGAGCATATGTCGTCTTCTATCATATTATTAATTAAACCTTCATAGAAGAATTTGTGTTACTTTAGAAAATTATTCATTTTAATGTGAGGGCAAAAGCAATCCTTTGGGGTTGTCCCTGTTAGATTTAGGGGGACATGAAATGGAGAGTAATCTCTTATATGTTAGGTCTTAGCCTAAAATGGGTACAAAATACAAACAACGTGTATGAGGAGGGCAAGTCTAAATTCCTCATATAAAGATATATACCATGTAATTAACGGTCCCTATGTTATATGGTGGACTTAGACCACATTGTTGTGGTTTCTATATCCATACTTTGAATAACAGAATCTTGAATCATTGAGCTAAAGCATCAGTTTAAAGATAATAAAGTGTAATTAAGCAAACAGTTTTTTGCAATCACTTTTAATGGCAAATATTTGTGCACTGTATTATAGGACTGGCAGATTTGGTTGTTTCTGTGATATCTGCCTGTTCTGGAGCTTGAATCTAGAAGTGTACTTGAATAATACATTAATATATTATAATAAAACTAAAAGCAAAAATATGAAGGACGCCGAAAAATAATAATGCTATGATGGTAAACTGGAATTGGACAATAGGACTGATCAGTCATTACACACCTCAAACAAGATTATGACTGGACAGTTTTTCCAAGAAGTATTTTCCAACATTTGCTGTCAAGGATGGCTTCTCTAAATTTGATCTTGATTTGAACAGAAACCATTAAATAAATATCATTTCAATTTTGGGATGTTTTGAAAACTGAAATTAACGTATCCTTAACCAATGTGCACATGCATATCTTCCATTTTGGGTGTGATTCTTTATCTGGTTTTCTCACCACACATCACTTTGTAACTGGTGTATACGATTTTTTTTTTCAGGCTTCATTTGCTCGCCACATGTCTGGCCAAGGATTTGATACATGGATTGTTGAGGTCCGTGGTGCTGGATTAAGCATACGTAGAGATGACTCTGAGACAATCAAGCTCTCTTCGGATAAATCTATGCTATCTGATATAGTTGACATAACAAATGGTGTCATTCCTGAAAACCAGCAGTTGAGCAATGGTCCTTCTTCAGAGTTTGAGGCCACTATAAATGGAAATAAGGAAGCAGTGACATCATGGGATGAATCTATACTGGTGACAAGGTTAACTGACACATTTTTACGTTTAGCTGAAATGCTTTCAGGCTATCTTAATGAAGGACAATCAAAGGTTATTTCAGCTGAGTTTTTAGATCGAATTTCAAAACTTATAGAAGATGCTCAATTGTCTGAACGATTTAGTGAGATCAGTGAAAAAATTTCAGTTTACTAGAAGTAAGGCAAAATTCTTCTCTTGGTGGCCAAATCAGAGAATTGAGTGAACGTCTTGTAAATATTGTGGAAGAAGGCCAACGGTCTGTCTCACCTCAGCTTTTTGACTTGCAAAAGCGCCTTTCAACAACAATAGAGGATTTCCAGAAGCAACTCGATCTTATTGTAATGTATGATTGGGACTTTGATCACTACCTCAAGGAGGATGTCCCTGCTGCGGTAAGGTGACATATCCTCTTGTTGAAAGAGTTATTTAATATATGTGCATTCATCAGATTGCCATGCTCAAGCAAGATTTATAGTGTTCAAAATGTTGGACACTTATTCAACTTTACATCTGATTTATGTAGATGGAATATATCAGGAATCAAAGCAAGCCAAAGGATGGGAAATTACTTGCAATTGGTCACTCCATGGGAGGAATCCTATTATATGCCATGCTGTCACGTTGTAGTAAGATGTTTTGAGTACAGTTTTCCCTGTATTTATTATTGTTTTGACTTGTGGATGAGATAGAGACTGGTTACATGTTTTATGATTTCCTTTTCAAATCATTGTCACTTTAAATTAAACTTGCTCTCTAATGGTTCTTAAAGATCACATCGCTTCTTCTGCATGGCATGGTCGCCTCACTTTGGGCCAATCGCAATTGGTCCTTTTGGATAACAGAATATTAATCGACAATTCTCAGGACCAATGTCCCTTGACCTAGGAGTATTAGTTGGTTTCAGATCTGAGACATTCATCAATATATGAAGGACGAGTCGGAACTTACTACTAAGAAAGTTGGTCTATGTGAATGAAAACCCTCGATGAAAGAGTAAGAAAGTTTGTATTGACAAATATTATATAGCTGTAACCGAAGACTTTGCGCTACCCTTTCTTTCTTAAACCCGAGTAGCTCTTCACTTTTGCTTAAGTAAGAGTGGCTTACCCAGTTACATTTGCTCAAAATAAGGAAAAAGACCTCAAGGAAGAGATGGAGAGTGCTTGCAAGGCTAAACCATGGTAAAGAAACCTCACACCCAAGACACACTTATCTTGTCTGTAAAAAGCATAAGTGACAATTAAAATTGAGGGGACCGACTATAAGCTCGCTGACTAGGGTTTGGGAAAAAAAGGCAATGTACAAAAGAGCGGAGGGGTCTATCAATCATCATGTTAGAGAAGTGAATCCGACAACATAGTTCAGTCATACTTCTTTCTTTACCCTAAGGGCCACCCATTATCTAATAACGGTTACCTTGTTTGAATACGACAAAATGAGCGGGGAGAACTAAATTTTGCCTCTTTATCCATCTAATAGATGGATAGGTTTTCAAGAATGCTACTGAAAGCTTGCTTTCACCCCTGTATTTTGTTTTCTTTTTAATTGTAAATTTAGCTAAAACTTTGTGGAAGACAGACTGATGGAAGGCCAACATTGAATTGAACCATGGAAGGTGTCACTAAAAACCTACACGTGGTAGCACTTTGGCTAGAGCATGGGTTTGATCCCCATAAGTCTATTGTTCATATTGAGAGAGAGAGAGAGAGGTTTCTGGTTACATGTTTTATGATTTTTGGCATAAAGGGAAATTTCTGGTGTCTTTATTATCCATTTCTTCATAATAATTGCTCTCTCTTAACTATTTTTGGACCTTCTAATGTATTCTGTTTTTGGACAACAACACAAATGTATTTAATCTTTTATGAAAAGAAATTTGGGCATTGTATGCCTTTTTTTCATTTCTACTCTTTTGTCCCCTGATAAGCTATGCCTAATATTAGGATGACTCATCAAACTTTAAGGTGCAAACCATTGGTTCAGCTAACAATTAGGCTTACATGCTTATGTTTTGATTCATTTATGTGGTTAGTAATTTCTTTTGTTTGTTACAGTAAGTCAACCACACATTAGTCAAAATTTCTTATTGGTTGAACAGTTTAAACTGCTGAACTACAAATATACTCACTGGGTTCAAATATGTAGGTTTTGAGCAGAGGAAATCTGGTTTGGCAGCTGTTGTTACTTTAGCATCATCTCTTGATTATACAACTTCCAGATCTTCCCTTAAATTGTTACTGCCTCTTGTAAGTGGAATTGCTTTTTCTAATTTAATTTTTATTGATCTACACATATTGGATTTTTTTTTCAATGATACTTTTTGTCTACCGATTCTTTCAGGCTGATCCTGCTCAAGCTCTGAATATTGTCCCAATAGGAGCATTAATGGCTGCCGTTTACCCCCTTTCAAGTCGTCCACCTTATGTGTTGTCTTGGCTCAATGCTCAAGTATCAGCACAAGATATGATGGATCCAGAATTATATGAGAAGCTTGTTCTGAACAACTTCTGTAAGTGGAAGCCTATGTCAGCTATGTCATTTCAGTGGACAGCATGTTAATTGAATCCATTTAATTATACATTTTGCTATCATGTGATATTTTGTTATTTGCAATAACTTAATCTTCTCTTGAGTCCCCAAAAATTATTTGTTGATGTGAATGGTAATATTAAGGGCAGATTGAGTGCATACAGTTGTAGGGGATGCTTAATCTACATTTTTGTTATAAAACTGCAATGCATTGTAAAAATAAGTAGAACATGAAGAAAGCAATTGTTTGGAAATGTCATCTGTTGTCTGAAGTAGAGGAAATAATGCTCTTATGAAGATATAACATTATTTCCACGAATATTGATTACAAAGGAAAATTTAACTTTGCAATACAATTACTCATGGGAATGGAAATTTTTGAGATCTGAACAATGTGAAATGAATCAATTTTGTAAGAATTTATAATTAGGATATAAATGCCAAAATCCATGTGGAATAGAGATGGATTACCATGATGGACCTATAAATTTTAATTATTTGCACATGCAGAAACTAGTTGTTTAGTTGTGGCATTTTTATTGTGAACTTTGTATTTTTTTTAAGCAGTAATTCTGCGTCAGTTTTGATGTTCTCCAAATGCTATAGGGACTGAAGCCACTACCTTGCCCTGTGCTGACACTGAGTACATTTCATAGTCCTGGTTTTGATTATTCTAAATTCTTGTCAAAATATTAGAAAATTTTTGGAACAAGCTCTCTTCCTTGGAAAATCAAATATGAAATATCTGATTCATGCTATCAGTACTCGTAATGCTTTACAGCCAGAGCAAGAGGATAACGTTGAATAGCAATCAGCTTGTTTTATCGGTTGTTCTTGAGCCCCTTGTTTTAGATCTACTGAACTGAAATGTCTCCAGTAGCTTTTTAAAAATATGTGTATATTAAAAGATTGAATAAAATATAAAAAAACTGAAAAATGTGAACAAATCTGTTCATTCCTTGATATGCACTCATGAAAAGTCATGGAAGATTTGCCCAGATCTTGATATATGTGTGCATGCCACAACCCACTTTGTGTTGAGACATTGGAGCTGGCCTAGATTCAAATTGTAAAATATTTACAATTCCCTGATCCAGTTCAAGATTGAACTGCTTCCTTCCTCACATATGCAATTTGATTTCGAGAGGGACAATTTGTTCATCATATGCAATTTTATTCTTTTCTTGAGAACTTGTGATTCTTTTTACCATTAGTAGTTATATTACCACACATAAATCAATCACGGTTGGGATTTATATAAATAACAGGTACAGTACCAGCCAAGCTTCTCTTGCAACTTACAACTGCTTTCCGAGAAGGGGGACTACGTGATAGGAGCGGCAAGTTTTCTTACAAGGACCATCTGCACAATTGTGATGTCCCTGTTTTGGCTATTGCTGGAGACCAAGATCTGATTTGTCCACCTGAAGCTGTATATGGTAAACACATAACCTTTCTTTCCAATAACTGTTACTTGTGATGGGGCTCTGACCAGTAAAACAGTGGTTGATAAGAGAATTTGCAATCATGTGGTCATAGGTTCGAGTCCTAGCGTTTCTTTACCTTAAAAATAACTGTGACTTCTGATGCATCATAAACATCTTTCGCTTTTTTACCGGACAGAAACCGTCAAAATCATTCCTCAACATATGGTGACATACAAAATATTTGGACAACCAAATGGTCCACATTATGCTCATTATGATTTGGTCGGGGGACGATTGGTAATGAAACTCCTCTACTTCGTCAATTTTAAGATAAAAAAAGTGATTCTGGCTCCTGATGCTTTTGATTTTGATTGTGAATCATTTCCTTGCCAGGCAATTGAAGAAGAGTATCCTTACATAATAGATTTCCTATGCCGGCATGATGTGACATGATTCCATGAAGGCTATTATGTTATTCTACATCGAAACTCATTACCTGTTCTACTGCCTTCATTTCTACCATGTTATAAAGGTTAGCCTGTGAAGAATTACTGAAAATAATTATAAACAGTATTTAATATATTGTTTGTGATGCAAAAGGTGTTGGTCAGTCTATAGGAAAACATATTGCTCTATTGCAACATGTTGTTCAGGTCTATAATATCTGGGAAATTGTAAGTTGTGCTTCTATTTGTATTCATTCAACTGTGATGTTGTATCTCTGCTGTGTAGATCAGATTGGCATACTGATCAAATGATGTAAAGCTGGTACATATGGGCGTTTCTATATTTAGTTACTCGTGTGGTAATAAATCTATATCTATATTTTTATTCGGAGTTGTTTTTTTGTGCCATCATGGACTAAACTCAGACCGTCGAATGCTCCTTCGTCGCACCTTTGACTGTAGCCAAAGCTTTACACTATGAAGTCAGACAGCAAGTACAACATAACATACTGCTCTAATCCTTTTTAGAGACTCATGGTGCGTTTGGTTGTGCTCTAATCCTTTTTAGAGACTCATGGTGCGTTTGGTTGTGCTCTAATCCTTTTTAGAGACTCATGGTGCGTTTGGTTGCGCGATTGCACAACTTTTGCTTTTGTAGGAAATTGTTTCCAATTTTATTGAAACAGCTTTCTGCAGATAAATAGTGTTTAAAAACTGTGATTTTCAAAAGCTTGGGGGATGAGCTTCTTATCGAATTAGTCTTAAAATCCATATTCATACAGAATTAATTTTACAATCACGCACTCCCTCAGTTTGGGTCCAATATTACTTGCAATTCCTTTCCCTCAAGCAGCTTACACACACACCATCTAATACAATTTGTACTTTCCATCTGCAAAAAGAAATGGTTTGATAGGCAATTTTCTCTAATAGATGTCTTTTTTAATTTATACTTTTATAGGATAATGTTACGTACAATCCATATTTTAATTCTAATTCCATCATTCTAATCTACACGTATTTTGATTTTTTTTTAAATAGTATATTTCATTTAATGAATTACATATTTTTAATATAAAATGAAATATAACCCTCTAATTATATGAATCCAGTTATAGAAAATGTGAATTTTCTATCAAGACATATGAGACTAGAATTGGGATTGAAAAGAAATTGTGTAACAACACTTTTTTAATGTATTGAAAAATGTTAGACTCAGTCTTTTTTACAGTCTAAAACGCAAACATCACATGTTTTCATTTTTCAAAAAAAAAAAAGTTAATATTTTAATAAAAATAGTGTATGTTGCTCTATTTCAAATTGAATAAACTTATTTGAGTAAGTATAAGAAAAAATTTAATGATGTAAGATTGTATTTTGAACCGTAAAAATAATTGAGTGCAGTAGCCCTCTAACTGCCTAACGTATCACCAATCGGACAGATATGGTTGGGTAGTTGTAGGAGAAACACTGTTTTAAAAAAAAAAGTTTTGATATACTCAATCCTACTTTTAGCCTTGTTTTTTTTTGTGTTGTATGTCTATAATTGTATGTGTGTATATATAGAGGTCCATTAAAAGTATATACCCTCGAGAATAAAAGGAGTGAAAATGATGTTGGATGTATCTTTTTTCTTTTAAACAACATATGTATTTTGTCACATGCAATTTTTATTTTTTTATGTACATACTTCATCTAATCATGTTCGGGCATGCCTATTCCCACACACCATTTGGCTAATAATACCAACCAACTTTAACCACCATCCATCATTTGTTTTTTTTTTTTTCTTTTTCTAAACTCAATATCTTATAAATATGGTGAAAATAGAGACCTAAACCCACCGACCACCATTTCTTACACACTCTCCCTCCTAAGCTCGATCTCGTTTCCAACCTCAAATGTAGTTTGCAACCATTGTGATTTTTCAAAAAATAGCATATGTCATCTAATAATTTTTATATTTTTATAAAATATGAATTTATGAACTTATTTATTAAAAACAAAAAAATTCCAACGAGGTATATACCCGTTACACAGAGTATATGTATGTGCTTAATGAGCTTTATGGGCCTATAAATGGGGTTGTAATAAGGATTGTGTGTAATAAAAATGATATATCCAACGTTGTGTGCAGCCCCGTCCGTATTTTTCATTGTATTATAGGTGGGTGCTATCGTGTTTCAACTGAAGTATTGAGTGGATTATTGCAGGATATACTTTTACAACTCCTTTGACTTATTGGTATGAAAGATTCGATTTCTTTAAATTTATATTTTTAAATAGTTGATTGAACTCTTATTTATAAATCATTACCATAGAATAATTCATTTTTTAATTTTTATTAATAAAAAATACAAAACCGCATATACTCCCGCATATACTCCGCATACCGCATATACTCTGTGCGGTACCCTAACCGCACGTAAACCGCATACCGCATATCAGAACACTGGGTTAAACTCTCTACTTTAGCAGACTTTCACGCCTTTACGCACAAATATATGCCAAACAAACGGCTGTACTGGTACATGTCTAAACAACGGACTGTACTTTCCACCCAAAATAAAGAAGTGATAAAAAGAAAAAAGCCGGAGGGACCTAGAAAGTAGGATATATGCTAGACTGGGACAATTCTAAAATATTGCCCGAAAGGAAGATATTACTCTTACCCCATTCTTTCCCCTTTTTATTTCGCAATGGGATTTAAAATTGAACTATGTCTACTGAGAAAGGCAAAATTTTGACCAAGGGTAGACCATTTCCATGTTTACAACTGCACACACTCACATGAGTTCATTTAGAAACTTGTCTATCCAAAAGAAGCTTATTTGACCTGACTCCTGGTACACTCATGGATTTTTCAGCATGTTTAGAATAATACAATTAAGCATTTGAGAACCATGAACCTAGAAAAACCGACACCTGAGAACCTTTCAAATACAATCCTGGTTTGGACATAAGTGATCACAAGGGCCCCTTCCATAAGGACTTAATGGTATCTTTTACTTAAGAAAGTTGAAAACATTGCCCTCTCACATCAAGGACCTTGTAGAATCAAAATGCCCCCTTATACCACTACGCGTAAGCTTGCATTTTCCTTTTCCAAAATTGACATCCAATTTTCTTGAAATTGGAATATTAAAATTGACCCCCCGTACCAATATTAAAATTATTCCCATCTACACTTGTTTCATGCCCTTCCGCACATGCTTAAGAAGAAATTATCCCACTCTCATACTTAAGATTTTTCTTCACTCACGCACTTGGAATCCCTCCCTTGTGTACTAAGGCATGGTTTCCCGCACTTTGCTCTCTCGCATTATCTTTCCATTTACCTTGAGATGGATTGTAGCCCTTGACGATTCAAGCAAGAAGGGCTCAAAAGTCAGTGCAGGGGCACAATCCGGACATATTTAATACTTGGTTCATGAAAAGAATGTTTTTACAAATTTCGAAGGTCGAACAAACACTTAGGAGAACTTTCAGCAGCAGCAAACATAGATAGCAGAGCCAAATCTTGCCCCAGGCAGGGTACGGCTAAACTCAACTAGCCGTCCCTCATCAGACGACTACTTATGACTAGCCGCCCCAGCCCCTTTGTTTCAGGTAAAATGCCCCAGGCAAGGGGTGGCTAAACACAACTAGCCACCCCTCCCTGGGCGGTTAGTTTGAACCAGCCGCCCCATGCCTGCTACCCAAAAACCTGCTGACAGTCCCATTCCTTTCAACTCTTTGACTCCTTTGATATCTAGGAAAAATATTTTCTTCAAAACCTGCATACACGCATTTCATACACATATTTGTATGCAAAACCAGTACAACTACGATTTAAATAGCAACTGAAACCAAAATCATACACCAAACCATTCATCATCTACCCATATAAATCTTACGGAGCCATTCCACATACACAACCCAATTAAAACCAACAAAACTAAACTAAAAACACCCATGTTTGTTTATACACCAATAGAGAAAGAGACGAATTGTTCATAACAAAAAATTCAGACCTAGTTAAACTAAAAGAAAGTTTTAAAAACAAATGAACTAGAGATAAGTGGATAGGAGTCCGTCCAAAGTTCCCATCTAAATATCTTGAGCTAGGCATCACCGAAATATCACCTGAGTCAAAAAGAAAAGAAGAAAAGCATGAATTCCTTGCATATATATTATTCTTCTACTCAAAACCAAGACACAAGGGAATATACCTCGAAGTATTATCGTCATTTGCGGGAGGCAGAGTAGGAGGAACGTCCTGACTTGGCTGGGAAGGGAGCGGCGGCTGATGAGAAGACTGGACCTCTGGTGCATCAGGAGCGGTAGGAGTCTCTCAAACTAAAGATGCGGCCCTTACATATATCCCACGATTCCGGGACGCCGAGGGATGAGAAGCGCGGCTGAAGGTGGCCCCGGTAGCCAGGGACACCGAGACGGAATGCTCGGGCTCAAGAGGAAGAAGGTAGAGGTCCGACTCAGTCATAACCCCTCCGCTGACCAACTTCCCTCGCATGGTGGCTTCCCAGAGGAGGACATGATAAATATCTCTATCTCTACGTTCCAACCTCCCTCGAAGACGTGTCTCCACCGCTCTTTACCTCTCCTCGAGCTCCCATGATCTCGCCTCAGCAACACGGAGTCTGTCCTCACTCAATCGAAGTGCCTCTCGATCTCTATCCCCGGCCGCCTGGAGAGAACGAAGCAAATCCCCCATCAAACCCCCGGGAACGCCCACCGAAGCCTCCAACTCCGACACCCTCGTCTGGAGGGAGTCCCTCTCACGGCCCACGGTGATGAACTCCTCCTCTCTTACTACCATTATGGACCTCAACCGGTCCATCTCCTCCTCATCCCATGAAGCCTTGCCTCTCGCCTGGCCCAGCTCCATCCATGTGGCCGCCAACTCGTTCCGGGCTGCATCTAACTCCCTCGTCAACTCGAGCTCTCACTCAGAAACCATGGAAGGAGGAGGAGCAGAAAAAGAAGAAGCACCATCAGCTCTCGCTCTCGACAGAGCATCCACCTGAGCCTCAAGGACCTGAACCTGGTCCTGCAAGCGCTTCCTTTGTGCCCGCAACACTTCTATCTGCCTAGCCCGCACTTGGAGGTGCTCATTGACGGTCTTGAGCCTCTTCTCCATCTCATTCAACTCAATCTACAAAATCAACATCACTCAAAAAATTACTTAAAGAGAAGAAAAGAAAAGAAAAGAAAAAAGGAGGGGGGGGGGGAAGACTTACATAAGCGTCCGGGATCTCCTCCTCCATAATCCCAAGAATGCATGCGTACTCCTGACGATACCAAGCCAGGTAGTCGTCGTTTGAAGTCACCTCGGGAAGACGCTCCACCAAGGCGCCCCTGCTCATTCATCCCGCCACATACGTCGCATAGTTCCTCGGGAGGCTTGTATCCCGAGGAATCCCGGCCACGGGGATTGAAGGGCACATCGGCAGAGGATCGGGCACCCACTGGTGGTACCCAAGCTGGCAAACGACTCGGCTGATCGCATGAAACACGACCTCATTGAAGTAGATCAGTCAGTCGTCCCACGACAACTCCTCGGGGACCTCCTCTTCCGTGTAAGGCCTCCAAGTCATCTGCAAAGCATCAAAAGAGATATGAAGAGCGCTTAGTCAAAAGAAAATGAAGTACAAGCCAAAGAAATTCAAGAAGAGTATATGCCTCTTCCTCTGTCAAGACGCGGAAGGCCTCTCAGAATGGGGTGAGGCAATGCAAGCGCGAAGACCCCCGGGGTGCCCACCTCATAGCCCAAGGGAGAGCACGGTCAAACGGTGCCAGACTCGGGCGGTCGATGGCGAAGTGCTCATATCCAAAAATCTAGCAAAGCGAGAGGGAAATTGTCATGATCAAGTGAATTAAACCAAGAAGAATATGTCTACTACTCACTTACACATACCTGAAGGAATGGCGCAAAGTCGCCAAGATTCTTGCCCCCAGCCCGCTTCACCTTCTTCGAGAGCTCCGCAAAAAGGTGGGCAAGCATCGCGGCTCCCCAAGCATAGCGCCCCATGCCCTCCAAATCCTCATCAGCAACAGGGAATGAGAGGAGACCTTGTCAGAGGCCGTCGAGAAGAGAACCCGGCCGAAGAAATAAAGCAAGAACGCCCTCGGCTCCCTCCGTGCCCTCTGCGGGCACGCAGCCGCCTCTCTCGCCTCAATCATCGCCCGTCTGCTCTCGAAGCTAGCTACAGCTTCACCCTTCTGACACTATGTGAAGGAACCGAGGCTATATTGCCCTGATAGCCTCCCCAAAGAGATCCGGTTCAGTGTCCACTCCCGCTCCACGAACTCCCATTCCCCGATCAACTCTTGGAACAACCCCCTATAGTCAGCAAGGGTGGCCACAATCACCGCTTCCCCTAAGACCGGAAGGCCGGTAATCCGATGGATGTCCTCGAGGGTCGGCATAACCGCACCCGTGGGGAGAATGAACGTACAACTCTCCGGGTCCCACCTCTCCGTCAATGCCTCTACATAGGGGCGATAGACGTGCAACGGCTCGATCAGAAAGAAAGAACAGAAGCCCGCTTCGTCCACCAATCTCTTCTCCGCTGACCCAAGGCAGTATACCACCTCTTCGTCCCGTGCCACAAAGCCCGGATATGATTCGGCCGCTACAAACGAACGAAGAAAACATGTGTTTGTTTAAGAGCAATAAGAGGTAAGAATTCAAAGCCTAAAATTCATTTAGAAATCATGTTTAGCAAGATAAAATTTCCATATACTAAATAAAAATAAAAGCATGAAAATAGGAAACTTAATTCACATAGGGTTCACCTTTCATTTTGTTACGAAACACTTTTCATATGATCACACATGCTAAACCTATTAATCCCACCGTGGTTTACACACTTTTCTTTCATCACAGTCTATCATGCTTATATACTTTCCATAAACTCGGCTAAGCATGTGGAAGAATACTTGGACCCATGAAATGCATGCATACATTCCCTCTAACTGTACCACGATCAAACACATATGAAGACATACCTCAAAAACTGTATGCACACAAAAAATATCACATGCAAGCATACTAGCTGTGTCATTCCTCTCTTCTTTTAGAATAAACATGGATGTGTGTATAAATATTGTCCCCCTTTCTAAAAAACAATCCCATATCGGCATGCAGCATGCTTACACATCACACCGTGATAAAACCATACATCCAAGCATGCTTACTAACACACACATGTACAAATATTACACATGAATCACCTATTTCCTACTACAAAGACATATATACACATATATGTAAATAAAAGGCTAAGACAAAAGGGTTAGGAAAATGCCACGGCATATGCGGACCCAGGAGCACCTACCTCGGCCTCGTCAGGATCGTCCATCACGTCATCATCCCCCTCCTCCTCATCCTCTCCCTCCTCCCCAACCATGGCCTCCTCGGCCTCCACATCAGCATCAACCCCGATACCCCTGGCTTCCGCGACCTCAGCCCCAACACCATCAGAGATAAACTCCACGAAAGCCCCCATAGCCCTTCTCTCCTCCTCAGCCCTGGCCTCTATGGCCTCCCTGTCCAACATCCCAGCAATGGCATCCAACGATGCCCTCACATCCTCACTGACTCCCCCAGCCCTTACCCCCTCAATTACACCCTCGGCCGGCCCTCCGACCCTCGGAACCACCTCTTCGACCACCACCGGTCGGTCCCCACACTTCCTCTTGCGTGTATATCCTATCATGCTACTCCCAACCTCCGGGGCAGCCCCCGAAGGCAAGTCCCCAACCTCACCCGCGCCGATGCCCACCAACGGCACCTCCGCCGCACCCATGACTTCCCCCATGGCCTCTACCTCCGGCATATCGCTCTCCGATGATGAAGAGCTCGGGCTACGCTCTCCATGAGCCACCCGTGGTCGTTTCCCCTCGAAGCAATCGCCTTCGACCTCGTCATCTTCCTCGGATTTAAAAGAAAAAGGAGAATCCAAACCTAGGGTTTCGAAATCAAGAGGGAAAGAAAGACCTAGGTCGAAATGGAGGAATAAATCAAAGTTTTTTTTTGTTTAAAATGGAGGAGGAGTAATGGAGGGAGAGAAACCGTTTTGAAATGTATGGAGAGAGAGAGGGTCTTTTCGGTTATAAGGGACCCAGTTATGGGGCGGCTACCCGCGAGTAGCCGCCCCTTCCAGTTTTTAGCTTCCATTTAAAGTCCCTTCCCAACTTCTTTCCAAATCCTAAATTCAAGTTTTCTAAAAACAAACAGCCATGTATTGGCTTATTTCCAGACACTACTTGATCAAACATGACTTTCCTGAAGTTTTACCGCACTTTCAGTACCATTCGGTTTGATTTCTTCAGTTATGGTTCTTTTTCAGAGTTCTTATCCTTCGGATGATCCAATTCACCAACTCAACTCTTTACTTGCTTTCTGTCGACGATATCCCCCCTTGCTGAGTTTTCCCAAACACGGAACGGTAGACACGAGAAAACTGACGCTGGGCTGCTCCGTGCACGATAGCTAAGAACCCCGACTGCGGGTTGGATTACTCACCATTTACTTTTCCCGCCTTCCACCTGGATCATCCTTTCGGTTGAAAATTCTAAGTCAAGGCATAGCCTCCGACAGTCTAAATCAACTCCCCGAATAGTACTATTCGTGATGTCATAACTACTTGAAGGTCGGGCCAGCCAAAATAGGGGTCTCTTTCCTTATCATCGGTCAAAGTCTTTCTGCTTCGCGCAAAGACTCCGTCCGATGAGGGACAATTGTAGATACCCCAATTTTGACCGTCCAAAAAGACAAAAATACTTCAAGCAACACCTGAAAATAACCCACATTTGGGCATTTGATAGAAAACCAAAAAAACTTCAGGAAACCGGAAACCCTAACCCTAACCTAAACCCTGACCCAAACCCTAACCCTGACCTAAACCCTGGCCCAAACCCTAACCTAAACCCTAACCCTGACCTAAACCCTAGCCCAAACCATGGAATCCCTAACCCTGACCTAAACCTTGGCCCAAACCCTGGAAACCCTAACCCTGACCTAAACCCTGACCCAAACTCTAACCCTAGAAACCCTAAAACCTAAGAAACCCTGGAAAGGGCAACTAACCAAAGCTAGCTGCCCCACACCAGGCGGCTAGTCTCCACTAGCCGCTCCCCTGGTCGACCCTGAACCGCTTCCCTGGATGGGACATAAAGCAGCATTAAATGCTGATCATTGCGGCAGGTTATGACCTTTAGCCGCCCCATCTTGGCTGGTTCAAACCAAGTAACCGACCCAAGCCACCGCTTGTCAGAGATGGGACGTTTGGTAAGTCATGATGGGGGCGGCTACCAGGAAGTAGCTGCCCCATCTTGGGCGGCTAGTTACAACTAGCCGCTCTTCACCTGGTCTCTGACAGAAGAACCAAGAATTAATGAGGGGTCTAATCAAACACACTATTAACCAAGCCATCCTATTACACCTTGGACAATCCTCTGCCTCTCTTTTATTATAAATAGAGGAGGTCCCAAGCCCTTAAACAACATCTAGAATTCCAATTGATAATTCACTCATTTCCCAACCAATAGTTCACATCCCCTTCCACTACTAGAAATCCCTAGAGAGAGAGAAAGAGAGCCCATTTTGTGAGAGAAAATCCATTCCCTACACAAAACCACCCTCTCATTCCACCCTCCAAAAACCCAGGTTAAACCTAGTTTAACCCCTGCCAAAATCATGCCCATTCCCTGCCCAGGTTCTGCCCAAATCCACCCAGGCCCTGGACGGCTAACCCTAGCTAGCCGCCCCTTGTCCGATGGCTGAAACCCACTAGCCGCCCCATATCCACACTCCACCTGCACCCCTTTGTCCCAAGATTCCTTTAGTCAAGCCCCGGAAGCATAATAGGATTACCTATTTTTCACCTCTGTGTACGGTATATCCGTGTCTCATAGCGGAGACCCCACAAACTCCCCCCCACAAGGCGACCAAATCCAACACCCAACTTTTCCTGCTTTTCAAAAAAGCAGGTGGTGATCACACACACACCGGAATCCCCTTGAGCCGTTGTCGGGCACCTCGACCGGGAACGATACCCCACCACCCTTCCGAGAGACGATCCAGCCGAGCCCGCCAAGGCGCGCACCGGATCCGAATCCCTGAAGAACTCCCACACACGCGGATTTTTCACACACCGACAGGGCGATGTTGAATCGGTGCTGCGGAGGTTCGTGTCATTAGAGGCGGCAGTAGGTTCTTCTATGGATTGCGCATTTTCTTTTGGATCTGAGGGAGTGAACGCCCTCCTCTCCTTCAAGCGGCTTTGAGGCCTCGCAGAAGGGTCTTCCCCAATCAGCCCTGCAAGGCTACCGCCTCATCATCGACACCAAGAACCTCAAAACACCCAAGTTGTTCCATTGCTTCGGTGAATGGGATCACGTGCTTGACATGATGCCCCAACCTTCAACTCTGGTGGAGATCCACCTAGAGAGGGTCCATGTGTGTTCAACAACATGTTAGGCAATTTTCATTGGTAGTTTGGTGGGTTCTTTGACAAAATGAATGCAAACATCCAAGTCAACAGACTCAATGGGCTCAGGGCCGGGCATTTACGCCCCAGTTTGACTACAGGATTGTGAACTAGACTAAAGCCACACCACAAAGAGCATGTCGACCTGGAGTTGACAACCCTTCAAGCTTCAGTCAACTCAACTAGTATATTTCGGCGAGAATGTAGTCAAAGTTGTTTAAATGTGCTCGACGAAACTGGGACAAATGGTTGGTGATTTTAATGGCAAAAAAATGAAATACACCTGTTTATTTTTATTCTTTTTTGTTGGTGTTATTAGCCGAATGGTGTGTGGGAATAGACATGCTGATCATGCTCTCTTGAAAAATGAAACATATACTCCAAAGGCAATAAATTATAATTTTCATATAATAAAGTCATTCCAACAAGGAAAAAAACATGGATTGCAAAAGAGGTTACACACAAATACTATGAGAAATAATAATACGATGGGCGTTGATACAACCATACATTTCAGCAGACGCCACATATAGAGCACAGTATATGAAATCCAAACAACATTTATACTCTACTATGTCATTGTCATGAAACCAAAATGTGAAAAGTAGAGCAGAATTATATTCTATCCATTTTACAGTTTTATGTACCTCGGTAGCCACCTATACTAACCATAACGAGATATAAAACTTGTTTAAAAAAATTTACACGTTTTATAAATGAACTATACGATTTCTTTTGAGCATGTACTTCTTTTTTCTTTTTCTTTTACAAAATTACATGCATAGGTACATTATTTTTTATTTTTTATTTACGAAAATAAAAAAGGTATGGGCTGCAACGAGATTGAATCTAACATTTTTATATAAAAACTACACATTCAATTTATTCAAACATATATGCTTCACTATATAAAGAAAGCATACAACTTTAAGAAAACCCTTCTTCAACTTGGGGAGGCCTAAATAAACCCCATGAGATTGCAATCCCATTATAAGAAACAGTGCTGCTACCTGGGATCAGAAATTAGGCCCTATTGATGAGCCTCAATAGGTGGCATTCTCATATTGGTTTCCTGTTTGACATTTTTAAACAATAAAAAAGACAATGACATTACTGCCCTTTAGAGGTTTTTAAAAATTGGTTTCAACTAATTATACCATTATTAATTCCTCGTAATGAAATCCCTAAAAACGCAACATCATTGAAACTTCCCTGACTGAATAAATTTAAAATAAATATTTATGACCAAGGTTTCTGAATTGGGCGAATCCAAACGAACGAAAAAGAAAAAAATTCCAACGATCAAGAGTTTATATCATCTTATTTTCATCCCCAAACAATCATAAACAATGGCGAAGAAAAAAAATTAAATTTCTTCCCATAATGAAACCTCCCTGTCTGGTTTTTTTTTTTTTTTTTTTTTTGCGGCATAAAGAGGATCATTAGAAGACATGTTTGCATTTCTTGAAAAATGAAATCACTGATTTAAAAAATTAAACATGAAACGTTTCAATCGTCAAAATTTCCTTCCGCACATTGTTCATCTGTTCATCTGATGTATCTGAAATCCATTTAAAGAATATGTATTTCAGATACATGTATCTGAAATCCAAAATGATTATTTGTTTATCTAGGTTTGAGAAAAATAATATTTGACATTGTTAATTTGTTTTAGGTTTTCCAATGTATCTAGTTTTCCAGTGTATCTAGATTTTAGATAAAAAAAATATTTGACATTGTTCATTTATTTTAGGTTTTCTTATGCACATAGTTCATTTTCTAAGTCTGAAAAATAAATGATATAACGAATACAACATTCAGATACATGTATCTAAAAATCTGAAATAAATATCGAATTCAAATATATGTATCTGAATTCAATATTTGTTTTCAATTCCACTGATTAATTTGTAACTAAAATTTGTAAATCATGATTTTTTTGGAGGTCCAAAAAAGCTTAACATGGATGGATCACCATTGTTTGCAACACATTCAGTTCACACAAAAAAATATCGTATAATTCTTCTCTTCTCCACCGAACAAATCTGAATAAAAAAATGAAATTGATATTTGTTTTCGTTTCAACCGATCATTCTGTATCAAGAAATGGTAAATCGTGATTTTTTTTGTCGTTCAATTGAATTCAATTGATATCTATAAAAGGGAAATAATCTCTCAAATCATAACCATCTCGGGATTAATGGGGGCGGTTATGAAAAGCTCGATCCGATTAGTTAAGGGGGTAATATGGATAATTCAAACTTGCCACCTTATGGAACTTAGAATGGGGTCTAGCAATTAGGGTCCAAAAATCATTATTGTATGAGAAAATGTGTTCAATTCATTCAAGCATTTTTCCTAATGTGAAGCACAATACCCCTTTTGTGATGGCTTATAAATAAAAGTTTAATTATATGATTTACATTTATGAAAAAATTAAAAAACAATTCCGAACTCTCAGTTAGAAATAGATACACTGTAATGTAACCACTACATTTTGATAAACAGAAGCAATAAATGGACAAAATACTGCCAATTCTATTTTAATGGTGATATTTAAATTTGTAATTTTTTATTGCATGGGGGACAATTGCAATTGCTTTCACATGCACAAATGAATTGGCATTACATAAAGAGAGAACAAAATGTTACACCGTGATTGCAAACTCACCCACCAAGCAACTCTCAATGAGAATTGCGATTACAGGAAGCTGCGTTTGTAATCGCGCAACCAAACAGTTTTGTAATCGCAGTTTTAAACCCAGCGATTGCAAGCAAATAGTGCCCAAAAGCTGCGATTTCCACCAAGCAACTCTCAATGCCTTAGTTCTGTCCAAACCCTGAAAGAAACTAACAAGAATCGTACAACCAACATGAGTTTTAAAAGCCACCAGTATATAATTTGCTCCATTTCTATGAAACTAGAATTATAGAACAAAGAATCAATGCCAACTTTATGTACAAGCAAACAAAGTAAGAGATGGAAACATATTGAACCTATGCTCAAAATAAATGGTGTCTTGTGTTAGCATCTAACTGCAGCTTTGCAGACAGGGCAAGCATTCTTCTGCGACAGCCACTTCTTTATGCAGGATATGTGGTAGCTGTGACCGCAGTCGAGCTTTCCGATCTCATCATTCACATCATATTCCTCCTACACAATACAGGGGTCAAACTAAGTTTGTCAATTATCTGAAAATCATATGTATCAAATATCCATATCCGAAAAATAAAAAAAATTATTTGATATTTGAATATCTAGCATCCACCATTAAAAATATCTGAATCCAACATTTGTAGATATGGATATCAAGGTATCAGATCAGAATCCCTTTAAGCAAAAGAACAGGAAGATACACGAGCGTTGATTGAAAAACACGAGATTACCAACCTGACACACGCTACACTTCCAATCATTTTCGGACGAGAACTGTAATGACAGGGCCTCAAAAATTTTGAATTTTCCTCTCCTGAGGCAGAGATGAATCTCTTCTTCCCTTAAACCAGTGCTTACATAGCCAATGCTGTCCTCCAGCTCAAGCAGTTCCTAGTAACAGTAACGTGAAAATAAACTATGGTATCATCTAATATGAACAACATAAAACAAAACTCAAGATATATATCACATGTGAGAGAAAGGAACCTCGTATGACATGTCGTCAATGTCAAGCCGCCAATCACTGTAGCGATCATATCCATCCATTCCACCTAAAAGCATTCTCGTCTGGAACATCATGATCTGCATACAATTATGTGACGTGATGATCTAGAAAAAACCAATTGTGCATGGTAGCAAAGATGTTCATCAATTAATGGACAAAATAAATTACAGCACATTTGAGCTGAAACAAAACTGTTAGGAAAGACTGTTTCTTCATTATTGAGGTAAAATTTTCAATCAGAAATCTCATGAAGTGAAAATCTATAACATAGTTTTTCTCTGGTTATTTTTACTAAAGCTCTGTATGATGATTTTGATGATGACATTAATGTTATAAAGCCTAATAGACATGACTGATCAGTAACAAATCAACTGACAACCAATCAGACCATCAACCAGCTATTGGTGCTAGCTTTTGATTGCACTGAACAATAACCCGCCCTACTTTGCTTATGATTTTTTATGTCTTGATCTTAATAACAAATCTTCATTTAATGTTTGAAGTAAATATCTAAGTATTCATTCCTCTCTCAGCACTTTTGACATAAACCTGAGTTGACCAGGACAAACCAACTAAAATTTCAATATAACTTCATGATTTGTAACCAAGTGTACAAGTGCTTCCCTAATTAATACTGAGAGGGTGGTACCCGAGCAAATCATTTGAATTCCTCTCAAGACATTTTACAGGGGACAACTAGAAGGCCAATCATCATGTGAACAACAGTCTCTCTTTGTCAAACTAGGTCCATAAAGGGGATCCAAGTGAATGCCGGTGTGATATAAAATGTTGAACTGGGTTTGGAAACTTTTTATACATAACACATTATTTATGTAAATCAAGGACCAAAGCTCAAAGCAATGGTAAAGTGCTCGGACTAACAAGATAAAATCACCCCTTCGTTCATCTTGTTATATATAAGATCATAGTATTCTTTTTATCTTCTGCAATTTCATATAGCTGTATGATCATTAAAGGATAATTAGCAATATATCAGGAAACCAAAATCTTCCCTCATGCATCACCCACCATCTGACAAAGTTATTTGTTATTCACACCTTGTTATGGGAACTCATCCACTTAACTCCGACTCATGACCAGTTAGGATCTACTAATTCTAATTTGCATCTTTAGTTGACTTGAGATAAAGACAACGGCTAAAGTTTGCAAATCATGAAGTTGTTGGATAAGGAAACTGCATTTTAGACATTCATTTCAATAGGAAAGCAAATCATGCACGCAACCATGAGGAGGGAGGGTACCCTCCATAGTGAAACAACTATCCATATGGGATCAAACTTTCATTCAATATCAATCAAAAGTTCAACTCGGAGATTCAATCCTGAGCACTAATTTTAAAAAGGCCAAATAAGCTACTGGTATGATGACATTCTCAATTTGGGGAACAAATCCACAGATCATATCCCATAGACACATGAATTAGTTATGTATATATGCAAAGAAAAAATGAATATAACATGATGTCTTCCAGCATTTTCTCATAAAAATGACTTTGCAACTCTACCTCCATTTGAAAAATTATTCACCTCATTGGAGCCAAAGCATAGGAATACCTCCTCCCAGAGGTCAACATTGCTTATACTAGTTTTTTTTATGAAACAAGTTTGAAACTAATTTTTCACTTAAATAGCTTTCCAAAATAGTTCTCTAGGAGGCATACTGTTTTCGGCTTTCTTCAAAAGTTGGGACTGCTAGGAGGGATGGGAAATAAGTTTGGATTATGTATGATTCCTGCAAAAGCAGGATATCTAAAAATTGTCCAAACTTGTTTCCAAACACAACTTAAATCTACATCTATATAGGTGAGCAACAAAAATGATCAATCAGCACATTTGAAGAGGGAATCAAGTATCATCATCCAAATCCAGAACCATGCTAGGCCTACCAAATGACTTCGCATAAGACTGAACTTCTGATGAAAAATCAAGTAGAACCAGGTTTCAAAAGACAGATGTATCACAGGCACGCATTGATTATCATGTGATTATGAGGTCAGACTAAAATAAGACCAATAAAATACAGCACTCGTAAGGAATGAGCATCAAGTTTCAAGAGAAAAGCATTATTACATAATCAAACTAATTATTCACAGTAAGATGAACAGAAGAAAAAATGGGTACCTCAGAGAGCCCTTCAGGAGAATGATGAAATCTCCGCGAGTGGAGATAACGACCTCGACGTGCCCTTGGAGGAGAGGGAGAATCAAAAAGAGAGATGCTTTCTTGAATGCTGCTCCCCCTACCAATGCAATGGCGCTTCAGCCAACAAACAACAAAATAAAAAATACCCAGTTCAGAATCTCTGGCGCCAACATATAATTTAGAGGAAGGTATGACAAAAATAAGCATAACCACATCAAAAATAAATTTAAAAAAACAGAACAAAAATATGTGGCTATAGGAAGATGGACCAGACAATGAAATTGAGCAACCATTAGGAAGTTATTTTTTTCAGGAAAAAAATTTAAACCACAAAAAATTAATACAATAATATTGAGGCATAAAGACCTGAAAATTCAAATGGAAAATGCAATAGACTCTTTCTAGCTTTAAAGGACAGTAAAAATAAGGCGTATTAAATATTTTTAAAAAAAATGTAAATTTGTCAAAAACTAACAACAACAAAATTACCCAATTCAGAATCAATGGTAGTAGCATATAATTTACAGGAAGCTAAGATAAAAACAAGCATAGCCACATCAAAAACAAATACATAAAACAAACCCAGACTATTGGAAGATGAACCAAACATTGAATTAGAGCAACAATATGAAGTCACTCTTTTTAGAAGAAAAAAAATATAAATAACAAAAACTAATACAAATAAATTGAGCAAAAAAAAAACTGAAATTCAAATGGAAGATTAAAAAAAAGACACTTTCTTGCTTTAATAACACAACACAGATAATCCATATTTAAAAAAATTTAAAAATAAAAATACATAAAAAAACAAACACAACATCAAATTCAGATAAACCCATATGACAAACAAAACCATACACAAAATCACACCCAATAATTCAAAAAAATAAAAATAAAAATAAAAAGCCAAGATTCGAAGAGAAAAAAAAATTAGAACAAGACCTCTCTCTGACTCCTCCCCCTACCCGGCGGCGCCCTCACCGGCGGCACAACAACGCACTCCGCATCAGCCACCGCCGCCGCCGCCGCCGCCATCCCCGGCGAGCAACAAAGGTCCACCGACCCATCACCACCACCACCACCCGTCGTCACAGCCGTATGATCCTTCTTCCCCTTCTCCTTCCTCACCTTCCTCGCTGACGACGAATGGGCGTTCTCCTCCCGGCCTTTCCGGTCCCACTCGGCGGAGGACCGGACGACAAGCTCAGGCGCGGATACGCGCGAGGCGGAGGCGCAGCCGAGGCCCCGAAAGGCCGCGTACGCGAGTCCCTTCTTCTTGTCCTTTGTGGGCCGTCCGATTCGTCGATGCGACTCTGGCTCTGCTTCTTCTATGGGTCCGTCGGATTGGGTGGTGGTGGTGGTGGCGGTGGTGGCGGTGTTTCTGAGCCTCCTGAATCGGTCCTCTGTGAGTCCGGAAACCATGGTTTTTGGTGGAAAGAGAGGGTTTTGATTGTGTGGTTTGGGCTTTTGGGATTGTTGGATGTTTGGGTCTGTGTTTTCTTGAGAGAGAGAGAGAGAGAGAGAGAGTGTGGGTGGTGGTGATAAGCGTATGAGTTTGTATGGGTTTAAAGAAAAAGAAGAAAAGGTGGAGACTTGAGACGTGGGTGATGATGGGGAAGGGGGAGAATTGGAATCTATCTTCCTTGGATTGTCTCTTTCCCTCTTTTTCTGCATTTTTTTCCATTATGATTTGATGGTTTTATTTTATTTTTATTTTTTTTTAAAATCAAATAATCACCTATAAACGGTAGAGAAGCTTTTATTAAATTCATGTAACTTTACGAAAATACTCATACAAATTCAAATAGCTCTTAAAACATATGAAAAATATTTTATGACCATGATTAAAAATATAGCCTACCAAAAATCATGCAATGTGTTAAAATACTGAAAATAGGGGTTGGCAACGGGACGGGCTGGCCTGTTGAAACAAGGCCCAAGCCCGGCCCTGGGCACAGGCCCGCGGGCCTGCTTGGCCAACGGGGCCGGGCCGGGCCGGGCCGTGGCAAAAAAACAGGGCTCAGGCCCTCCCCACGGGCCCGAGCCTGAACGGGCCTCACGGGTCGGGCCCACGGTCGGGCCTACGGGCCCAAATTCAAAACATTTTATTTTTTTATTTTACGTTGTTTATTTGTATATAATGTTAAAATAACACAAAATTTAAAGTATAATGTTGAAAAAAATATGTATATCTATTAAATTTTTAAAATAAAAATATTAAATGAATTAATTACTTAAAAAAATGAATAATTACATGTACCTGACTAGGTTGACACCTAAATAAATGTGAATAATTTGTATCTCAAACACAATTCAAATAAAAATCACATGTTACTAGTTCATTGGATCATTCTCCATGGGCCTACGGGCCGGGCCCGCGGGCGGGCTTACGGGCCAGCCCGAACGGGGCGGGCCTACGGGCCGGGCCCGGGCCCTAGAACCAGGCCCAAGCCCTGCCCGGCCCGCGAACGGGCCCGGGCCGGGCTTTTGGGTAAAGATAATTTTAAGTTTTTGAATAGATTATAAAACTAAATATGGATGGACAAAATTATTATTTACAGAAAATTTTTTATATATTATAGGTGATTTTTTATATAACGTGTTTTAAATCATGGTTAATCAAACTTAATATGCTTTATTTGTTAATAAAATTTTAATTTAAATGAGTCATTTAAATTTATATATGTATTTTCTTCTGGTCATATGGACTTCGGAAACGTTAAATATGGATTTTGGTCAGTTTAGAGGGGGTTATTATATAGGTTTTTTTTTCCTTTTTTTTGTTTTTTTGGGTGTTTTTATCGCCTGGCAAGGTGGCATGGTGCAATTGATTAAAAAACACCTAACTAATATGCTTTTTTTCATGATTGAATTTTTTTTTTTTTTTTTGAGTTAGGCCAGTGATTGATATGGTTCTAACCCAAAATTTGAATTAAAAGTTGACACCTAATAAAGAAATCAGACAACTATAATCTTTTTTAAAGGTCACAGACACACATAGTGACATCTTCTCATTGATTTAAAAAATAGGGTGGGTGGGTTAAAAATTGGATCATAGATCATAACTCTAATTTTTAACTCAACTCATTTTAATTTTGAGTTAAAAGACGAATAAGTCCCTACAAACATGAAAAAATTCATATAAGTCTCTACTAAAATTAGGACAAACGTACGAGTCCCTGAAAACTCATATAAACCCAATTATCATCCCTTAGTTAAATTTTCATTCAAACTTAACAGAATATTCCCATAATATTCCATTACATATAATTATGTAGACATTGAAGTCCCTATAAACAATCATAAAGACAAATTAGTCCCTACAAAAGATAAAATTACCCCTAAAAAAATTTTACATTAAATTGTGTACACATTGCAGTCTCTATAAACAATCATAAAGACAAATCAGTCCCTGCAAAATATAAAATTGTAAAAATATAAAGACTTTTACATTTAATTGGATAGACATTACAGTCTTTATAAATAATCATAACGACAAACTAGTCTCTGTAAGAGACAAAAATGCCCCTGAATGATTTGTACATTTAATTGTATTTAAGGGATTATATTATTTGTCTTTATGATTATTTATAAAGATTGTAATGTCTATCCAATTAAATATAAAAGTCTTTCATGGACATTTTTATCTTTTACGTGTACTAATTTATCTTTATGATTGTTTATAGGGACTGCAATATGTACAAAATTTAATGTAAAATTTTTTGAGGGGCAATTTTGTCTTTTGTATGGATTAATTTGTCTTTATGACTGTTTATAGGAACTTCAATGCCTACATAATTATATGTGATAGAATATTCTGAAAATATTCCGTTAAGTTTGAATAAAAATTTAATTTAGGAATGATAATTAGGTTTTTGTGAGTTTTCATAAACTCGCACGTATGTCCCAATTTTAGTAGGGACTTATATGGGTTTTCTCATATTTGTAGGGACTTAGATGTCTTTAACCCAAAATATTATACCAAAAAAAAATCAACTCATTTTAAATTTAGAGAAGATAACTTGATGGTGGTCGTTTTGTAAAAGCTTAGTTGCTGTTTTCATTGATTTGAGTTTTGGGTTATTGAATTTTTTTGTAAAAATTAACGACCCATGTCATTCCATTTTTAATTAGAGAAAGTTATTTTCATCCTATTTTCAACAAAAAAAAATTAATTAATATACAAATGTTTTTTTTTTGAATAAAATGTAAATGTTTGCTAATCAATACACAAGTGTTGACTAAAACTTTAACCTAAACCAATGATAAAATGATAATTCGTTCATTTAAAAGTGATAAACACATGATGTGCTATTTTTTATTTGTTTAAAATGAGTTTAGTTAATTTTTATATCACAATTTAGGTCACTCGATCAACACTCTTAAACATTATTAAAGAAATTAGTTTTAAGTAATTTCAACTCTTTATTTTTTAGATCAATCAACTTCTTTAATCTTTAGCATACCAAATATCTTCACGTTAGCGATTTTGTTTATTTTTTCACGTCCTTCAATCAAACTGTCAGTGTATAGGTTAGTTTTTTTTTTAAAAAAAAATGTAGTCATTTTTTATTTCCATAATAAGGAAGAACATGACTGAGTGAAATAAAAAAAGTAGAAAGGTAAGCAAATAAAGCAAAAACAAAAGGAAATACACACACTCATGGTGTCTGTTAAGACTGTGTCACTTTTAAAGGTCAAATATCGCGTTATATTTATTTTAATAGTTTGGACATTCAGTTTCAAAATCAAACTGCATATTTGTGGTTCTGGTGTTCACTTGGGCTTAAATGGAAGTTTTGTAGCATTTCGAGGTCTTTTTAGAAATTATGCGGTTTGGATTGATATTTGGATTTAATTTTGTTAATGCCCAAGATGAAGAGGTAAAAATCCGATATTATCACGAGATGTTCAGTTTTGAGACAGCTTCCATATAGAAGTGGAATTAGATCAACTGGATTCGTGTATCAAAAGTTATGAGTGTTTTTCCGAGTATACCCCGAAGATGAGAAATCCAGGCAGCAGCCCTGTATGATGTTTAGCCTAAATTTCGGAATAGCTGGAGAGGTTATTTGATTTGGGTGTAAACATGAAAGCTGTAGATAATCTTCTTAGCTTTCCAATGCCGTTAGAATCGTGTAATTCGGAGCTGTATTGAGGGAGTTATGACCGTTTAAGTAAGGACTGTTCAGGGTTTTTAGTCCGAGGACAGCTCGGTCATTCAGTCCGACCTTGCCTATTTAATCCCATCAAAATGTTACGACTTCAGCCTCTTTTTCCCTCTTTTTCACACTGGTCCAGCCCCTTTTGTGTGTGTGTATTGGGTGGAGGAAGTGGAGGTGATGGAGAAGAAGCTCAAGAGAAAGTGTAAGAATGTGTGTATAGTGAGTTGTGTATGTTGTGTTGATGTTTCTCCTCCTTCTCCTCCTTCCCCCTAGCTGATCCAATGTTTTCCACTCCCCTTTAGATCAGCACCCCCCATGTGTTTGTGGAAATGCCACAATGAGTGGGAGAAGGAGAAGATGGTGGAGCAAGGAGAAGAAGAAGATCATGGTGTATGTGAGTGCTTATGTTGTTGTTGTTGTTGATGTTTATCCTCCCTCTCCTCCTCCTCTAGCTGATCCCCTGTTTTGCCCCCACCTTTTGGTCCAGCTAAGTAAGAAGGTGTGCTGTGAAGGAGATGGTGGTGATGGTGGGTGTGTGTGTGGTGTCATTGTGAGCCCCAACACCTTCCCTTCTCCTCTCCCTCTCTTGGTAATTCTCTACCCCTACTTTTATGCTTGCTAGGATGTTGTAGAGGGCATGCATGAGAGTGTTGTTATAAGTAATTGGTGCTGCACATGGGATGGTTGTATTAATGTATGAATGGGGTGACTTGGTGTTGTAAGGCAGATTTTCTGTCTCCTCAAGATCCTTGTGTTTGGGGTATTTAGAGGCATATTTTGAGACTTATGTCTTCATTTCATATGATCATCTATGTGTCTATATGTTACATATGAAATTTGGTGTCATTATGATATTTGTGCTGTAAGTTATAGCCTGATGTTCATGATCTGTCCAGATTCGCGCAGAAATTGACCAGTTTCGGAAAATAATTTATTTCGGGCATTTAGAGATTTAATCAAGTTATTATGTCTTCACGGAATATGATTCCAACATGTCATAGAATGTGTGTGATTTATTTGAGAATTTTTGGATGTGTATTGTGTGCTGTGGAGACCAATGTTTGGGGCTGGTTGCAGTAGATGGACTAATCTTGTATAAATATGTGTCAAAGAGTTATTATGCATAGTGTGGGCAATATCAGGAGTTGTTGTCTTCATGAAGAAGGCTGGTATATGTGTCAAGGTGTTTTATATTTAATTGAGCATCATTGGTTGTTCTTGCAGATCTCGTAGACCGGACGCGCGGCGATCCAAGTACTAGTGAGTGGTTTGATCCACCCCTTTTGGGAATTGCTAGATGCATGTAGTCATGCATCACGTATCCCTGGGGTTTTATAGCTATATTCAATCTTTATTTCTAAAAGAGTATTGCTATACTAAATCGATATTGTGCTAGATAACCTGTATATTTATTTTATATGTGATATTATCTCGATGCGTAGTCATACTTAGCACTATTGACCATTAATTGATTCGTATGTTTCATTTACTACTGTCTTGTGGAATGCAGGCTAGTCTATGACTTGTGTTGTTTAACTTCCATTTTATTCACTAGTTCTATGTGAGAGGTTGGAAGCCTAGAGTGAACTGTATTATGCTTGTATATTCAATTAATTGCACTCATATATGTGTATATGTGAATGCGCATGGTTTAATCACAGGTTATTTGGACATGTGGTCCATATATCTCCTTTATGATAAAATTACTCTTGTTGGATTGTATAAAGTGTGCATATATGTGTATATATATGGTTTAATCACAGGTTATTTGGACATGTGGTCCATATATCTCTTTTATGATAGAGTTTCTCTTGTAATAATTGTGTGTGTGTTTAATTAGTCAGGCATAACTGTGATAGACATATGTGCGATCCATGGTTAGGATCATATTTTATTTTACTATGCAAATGTAGCAGGTTATCTACCCTGCATCCATGCGATGCTCTCATATAAGAATTCAGAAGAATTCATTTATTGTATTCGTTAACCGATATCTATGATAGTATGTTTGGTCTATCTGTAATAGGCGTGTGGATGACCCATCTTTAGGGTCTTGCCATCGTATTGTTAAGTGCGAGAACTTAACTGTTTTTCCTCACGTCCGAGTGATGCATCTGTATAGCAATTCAAGAGAATTCATTAGCATTGTTATTTGCTAGATGATTATAGTTGATCCTTGAGGATCGTATTGTGAGCATGGAATGCTTCTCCCTTACCTCGTATCCGCGTTGAAGCTACCCGGCGTTGGAGCTATCCTGGATTCTGCTCCTACATCATAGGAGGCCCAATGTGTATTTCGATACCCTTGTGGCTTCGTACCTATCTTGGAAGGCCGTCAGGAAGAGGGCTACCCGGGAGAGGGCTACCGGAAGGTTAAGGGAGTTAGCGAGTTGATTTCCTTTCTAATAGTCCCATGTCACCCTAGGGGTGAGGATGGGGACGAGGTTGGAGTGCTTCCTCCCGCATCGTCGTGCGTCGAAGTTTCCGAGCGTTGAATGCTTCTCCCCTACCTCGTATCCGCGTTGAAGCTACCCGGTGTTGAAGCTATCCTGGACTATGCCTCCACATCGTAGGATGCCCAAGGTATATTTTAACACTGTTTTGGCATCGGACCTACCATGGATGGTTGCTAGGAAGAGGGCTACCCGGGAGAGGGCTACCGGAAGGTTAAAGGAGTTAGCGAGTTGGCTTCTGGTTTCAATAGTCCCATTTCACCCCCTAGAGGTGAGGGTTAGGGTAAGTTTGGGTCACGTTGTCGCGTGACATTTATATTGGGAATGCCCAAAGTATAATACATCTGCTGAATGGTGTGAGGCATTGCGATTAGATTTAAGGTACTATGTTATCTAATAATGATATGCATTATGGTTAACCGTTTGGTTCCTCTCCAAGAGTTCTAAGAGATTCCCCCCTACGGGTCGAGGGTTAGGGTGAGGTGAGATCGCGCCTTCACGTGACATTTATATATGTTGAGTTTCATCCCATATTCCTTTTTCTTAGAAAGAAAAACAAAGATGATGAACTAATATCATATGATTATTATAGAGCTTGGATCCTTGCCACTCACTGAGCTTGTAGCTCACCCCTCGTGTGTTATTTTTTTCACCAGGGATTGGGTTGGCGTGGAGCTAGAGCATCTATCTGGCGTGGTTCGTGCGTGGAGTGTCCCATCTTTCAGTTGGCGAGTGCGAGGCTGTCAGCAATCCTATTTTCTTGTATATGTATTAGTAATCGTGCGTGTTGCACATATGGCTGTATTGGACTAGACTTGGACTCTCACAGGACAGTGTTTGTGTATTCAGGTCTGTAATAATGTTTTTGATTTACAGACTTATTTATATTTTATACTTCCGCATTTTTTTTTAATTGGCTATCGCTTCCATGTAGCCTTGTTACCTTATTCGATCCTTGTCAGTTTTGTGTGATTGGTATGTTTCCGGGGTGTAACAGTGTCAAGAAATGAAGTCCGCATCAACCCAATTGTATCCGCCGAGGGTAGGTAGAAAAGACTTCGACCCCTTTCCCGTAGGACCCCACTACTCAATGATATGGAATGCAATTTCATCTATATGAATGCTCGAGACCCACCCATGCAAGTGCCACAGTCTTTGATGCTTTAGATCGTCATCTCCCACAAGTTCTTGAAATAAAAAGCCATTTCCTTGAAGATAACAGCATTTCTCGAATTACATATCGCCCATGCTCCTACCGAAATAACCGAGAGCTACACCCGCTCTGCTTTGCTCTGGTTGTTCTTCTTTCTCATGCGACTTAGTTAATAATGTAATAAGGAATGAAATTTAATGACATACAGGAGATAA
The DNA here is from genome assembly GCA_030737845.1 of Acorus calamus. NCBI lineage: Eukaryota > Viridiplantae > Streptophyta > Magnoliopsida > Acorales > Acoraceae > Acorus > Acorus calamus. Next base: position 19,831,880 of record CM060858.1, on the reverse strand, counting down.
ATAACATTATATTTATATAGAGTAAGCAACGAAAAATAATAAACAAAATGCATAAAAAGTCATTCTTCATCTCTTCCGTCTTATTAAAAAATAATATAACAAGGGTGTGAAAAGAAATGATCCATGGAATTATTTGGTTTTCATCATTTTTTCGTTCAGTTGTTTTATAATTTATTTTATATGTTTTGATGTGTAAAAAAAAATTATTGTTAGTCAAAATGACCCTGGCACTAGTCCTTTAGGAGGGAAATCCTGGGTTATTTTTTTTGTTTCTTGCACAAACAAATCCAAGTCCACTTTGATTTATTATTGAGAATTCTTATTTTATAGAAAAATACAAAAATAAAATTTGAAAAACTAAAATGCCTAAATCAACCTTTAAAAAAAATTAATTAAGAAAGTCAATTTTGATAATTATATCACATAAAATGACCTAATTATTCCGGTATTATTTAATTTTTATCTATGTTAAGGTATTTCACACACACTATCGAAATAACTACAATTTTGACTGCAGTATAAATAATATGTATAGCTTTTGAAAAATGACTGACAAGCCCCAGTTCATAGGCCCTCGCAAGTCCCATGTCATGGTTTGAAATACCTTTAATACCCCTAGAATGTTTCGTTAGTGCTGATCGTAATTAATGGGACAGTTAGAAAAAATAGCATGGTAATTACTTTTTGAAAACCACACTAGGGCATTAAATTCTGTTTTTTTTCCTTTTTTGTAGAACCACTTTTGAATCGTTAATTCATAGTCGTGGGTTTTTTTTTTTTCAAGCCGTTCATAATCATCATTTCATACTCTGATTGTGATAATATCATTGAAATCTTAAGGATATCATTTGAAATGTATGCGGATTCAAATTTGGTGCTTTTTATTTATATTTTTTAAAATTTTTCAATTTTTTTAGATTTATATGTTAATTATAGTTTTTTTTACGTGAAATGTGGTTCTGAACGTGGTACATGAGCTATTTAGCTTGTGAAATGTCATTTATATATATATATATATATATATATATATATATATATATATATATATATATATATCTTTTTTGGTCTTTCCTTTCTGTATTTTTTTTTGTTAGATTTTTTTTCAAATGTAACTACCTTATTAATTGTTTTTTAATATACGCAAAATTAGTTACATTGACAATGTAACTAACTTTCATAACAATGTAATTGTAAAACAAAGCTGCACTTCAAAATATGAACGACTTTTAATATGATCTTTAGTGGAACTATTAGTCTTATAATTCGTTTTTAAATTTTTATGTTTATCTGATTTCTTGTTCTTATAACAGTATTTTATTTTTATTTTATAATTTTTAGTATTTCAATGTAGGAAATACAGTGAACTCGGTTATATTGCCAATCAAGTTACATTTTGAAAGTGACAATATCGTTACACAACTCAACACGGATAGTTCTTTGTAATAGTTAATAAATTTGCTAAAGAGTTAATGTCAATCTTTTACATTAGAAATACAGTCACCTCAACATTGTAGTAATAGTAAACAAACTTAAAAAAAAAACATTTACATTGAGCAATACGTTGTTATAGTTAGTTACATTTTTATGATCACCATTACACAACACTAACTCCTTAAAGTTAATTACATTCATTAGACGTTTACATTACCCATATGAACTATTAACCAAAATGGAAGTACATATAACTGAAATAAAAAAACATGTTAATATACTTGCCTTGACCCTACAAAAATAATATATCGGGTGCGATATGGACTATAGTCACCATCAGTAACCATTATTGGTATGAAGGGGAAAAAATTGTCATTGTAAGTTACATTTGTTGATAGTTACATTTGCCGATATCAAATATTAACCAAAATCTAAAATCTGTTTACAGTATTTTTTTTCTCAGATACATTTCCATAACAAACAAAAACAAAATGCAGTCATACATTTCAATTTTGTGTAAAAAAAATTAGTTATATTATGTATCGATTCGAACAAAAAAAATAAAAAAACAATCATACGATCTTCAAAAACAACATAGATGGTTTTCAAAATAATAAAAAAAACGGATGCATACCCATTTTTTTGCTGGAGTTCAAACCTCCACAAGAAATATTAGGTTTTCAAGCCGATTCTTCAAGTTTCATTGAGGATTTGTTCAATGTTTCACAAAAAAGGGGGTGTTTTTTATGCTGATTTTAGATTCTTTTTTTTCTAAACCCTATAATCTGCTGAAAGTGTTTGAATGGGGGAGAGGGACCGGCGTGAGTGGAAAAAATGGAAAACGAGGGAAAACATGAAACGAAAGGTTGGGTTTAATTAGGGGTAATAACGTATTTTTTTATTTTTGCTCTTTTACAAAAGTGGACTGCACAACCAATCAAATATGTTCACATCAAGGGGCCCATGGGAGGGGTCTATTTGCTGAGGCCTGTGTAACAAAACTAATATTTTACTATGGAAAATGATTGACAAGCCCCAAATAAGCCCCATGACATGGTAGTGTGTGAATTCTCATTTATACCCTTATTTGTGTTTTGTAACCACTCAACGAAATAAATGCAGTCGGTTAATATTTCATTTCTTGGAACCGTGGGTTGGGAGCATTAATTAACATTTTTTTTCTTTTTTGACTTTTCTCACATTTTGAATTGATCTCAATTGAATCATGTTCATTTTCATTTGAATTTGTAGAATTTTTTTTTCTGAGACTAAAAATTAGGACCCTTTTAGCGTCTGATTTTATCAGAAAAAAATTTGAATAGTTTGGATACCATGTCAATGTTTGCCTATTCAAGTTTGATTTTTCTTATATTTAAGGTTTTTATTTTTTTTTTCTATTTTTTAATGTTAATTTGGTTGTTTATGTTGTCAAATGTGTTTTTTCAGTACATTAATTAATCTGTTGTTTGGCATTTGAAAGTTAATTACATACACAGACCATGTTACAGAGAATATAACTAACTATTATATTGTTGTTTATGTATTATTTTAGGTAACTAGCTTCTTAGTTTGGGAATGTTTGGCATTTGAAAGTCAATTACATACACAAACTATGTTACAGAGAATGTAACTAATTATTATATTATTTTTTATGTATTATTTTTTGTAGCTAGCTTCTTCATTTGTGAAAAAAATATTATATTGATTTTTTTTAGTAACTTAATCATTTTCTGAAAGTAACTAACTTATTGTTAAGATTTTCTATTATAATCCAAGTTTTTTTTTATTATATTTTTGAATTGGTAGGAAACATTGGGGATACAGCTACATGTTCCAGAAGGAAAGAACCTAAGGTTTTCAAGCCAAGGTGAAAGCAAGTGAAGAATACAAAAAGTTGTAACATGCAGAATGCTGGTGAAGATGTTGGATATGCTACCTCTTGATTTCTTGTTATATCCTTTGTCCGTTTTTATGTTTTATCGTTCCATGGACATGATATTGTAAGCTTGTTTATTTGTCTTAGTGAACTTTTTTTGCAATGTGTTATTCAGTTACATTTTAGTATACAGTGAACTTGGATTTAAATGCTACAGAGAATGTAACTAACTTTTATATTAATGTTTTGTAATATTTATGTAACTAGCTTCATCGTTTTCCGAATGTAACTATCTTATTGAATTGATTTCCATTATAAACCAAGTTACACTGGTCAATCCGATGAAATGTATGACAGCATATACATAACCTCATATAAATATTTGTTCACGGATATGAAGACACAAAGTAAGTTACATTCAAAGATAGCTACATTATGTAACTTCCTTTGAACACTGAAAATACATATTCTTATTTCTAGTACTTAGTTACATTGTCAGTATAAATATTCCTATTGCTACATATATTAACAGAAAGTGCTAAACCACAAACGTTTAACCAGATATACCATATTAAGGATAATGAAGCAATGTTTTAGGTTCCACATTATTTAAAATTACAAAATAAAGATAAGTTAAAAACATCATCACACATTTGTACTTGTTTTTGTTTTTCATCAACACGTCACAAAACATATTCACACAAAATTGACAAAACATCAGTTCAGTCATCAAAATGCATTGTTGAAACTCTGTGGTCCTCTTCAGTGATGAACATGCAGTCTCATAATTTCAATGATGACTGTCCCACAATCCATACTGCATTTAGAAAATAAATAAAATACATTAGTTATTTATTTCAACTATATTTCTGTCTGTAACATGTGTTACTGGAAAATATACTTACCTAAACTGCGGTTGATGATGTTACACCCCGAGACGGCCGTCCCCGGAGCGTTACCAATCATACAATAACTAATAAGGATCAAATAGAATAACAAGACTACAGGGAAGTGGTAGCCAATAAAAGAAATGATGCGGAGTATAATATACAATTAAGTCTGTAAATCAAAAATATTATTACAGACCCGAATACTCAATTACTGTCCTGTGAGAGTCCAAGTCTAGTCCAAATGCAACCATATGTGTAACACGCACGATTATTAATATATACCCAAAAAGATAGGATTGCTGACAGCCTCGCACTTGCCAACCGAAAGGTGGGGCGCTCCACGCACGAACCACGCAAGAGAGATGCTCTAGCTCCACGCCAACTCAATCCCTGGTGGATAACAAAACGCAAGGGGTGAGCTACAAGCTCAGTGAGTGGCAAGAATCCAAGCACTATAATAATCATATGATATTGGTTCATTCATTTTTTTTTTCTTTCCAAAGAAATGGAATATGGGATGAAACTCAACATATATAAATGTCACGTGAAGACGTGACCTCACTTCACCCTAACCCTCACCTCCAGGGGGTGAAATGGGACTATTGAAAACAGGAACCAACCCGCTAACTCCCTTAACCTTCCGGTAGCCCTCTCCCGGGTAGCCCTCTTCCTAGCAACCATCCATGGTAGGTCCGATGCCAAAACAATATTAAAATATACCTTGGGCATCCTACGATGTGGATGCATAGTCCAGGATAGCTTCAACACCGGGTAGCTTCAACGCGGATACGAGGTAGGGGAGAAACATTCAACGCTCGGAAACTTCGACGCACGACGATACAGGAGGAAGCACTCCAACCTCATCCCCACCTTCACCCCTAGGGTGACATGGGACTATTGGAAAGGAAATCAACTCGCTAACTCCCTTAACCTTCCGGTAGCCCTCTCCCGGGTAGCCCTCTTCCTGACGACCTTCCAAGATAGGTACGAAGCCACAAGGGTATCGAAATACACATTTGGCCTCCTATGATGTAGGAGCAGAATCCAGGATAGCTCCAACGCCGGGTAGCTTCAACGCGGATACGAGATAAGGGAGAAGCATTCCACACTCACAATACGATCCTCACGGATCAACTATTATCCTCTAGCAATTACCATTGCTATACAGAATTCCCTTGAATTCTCGCACAGATGCATCCCTTGGATGCGAGGGAAAGAAGCTAAGTCCTCGCACTCAATCATGACAAGATCCTAAAGGCGAGTCATGCACACACCTAACACAGATAGGCCTGACATTCTATCATCATAGCTATTAGATAACAAACTCTAATACAACAATTATCACATGAGAAGTTCGATAACAAGGGAGATACCTGGACCACACGTCCAAATAACCTATGACTAAACCATGTAAATACACACTTTATACAATCCAACATAGGTCCCCTAATAAGCTAGCATAAATGACATGAAAAAATTCTATAACATAAGGGGGTACATGAACCATGTGCCCAAATAAGAAAGAAGTAAAGAACTGACTATGCATAATTAAGCCCTAAATCATTCACACAGTTTCACAATATGCACAAGATAATAATGGAACCTGAACCATTGAAACATCAAGTGTATATATATAACTAAGAAAAATCACAAGATATAATTCATTAAAGACTTCAAACAACTCACATGGAATGAGATAAATAAATAGTACAAAATGATAATCAACATAATCCATATATTCGCATGCATTCCAGATAATCTCCACGATCACCCCCACGTCATCTGGTAGCCCTCTCCCAGGTAGCCCTCTCCCTAGTAGCCTGTCAGGACGATACCAATCACGGGATGGCACCTCACAGGGTAGCTCCGACGCTGGGTGGCTTCAACGCACAATGACGCTGAGGTGATACACTCCACACTCGCGGGAAAACACATTGATCAACATGCACCCTACTCCATAACTAGCTACTTGGAATCCATCAGAATTCCCAACAAGTGCATCACGGAACGCGAGGGAAGCAACTTCTTATCCACACTTACTAACATCAATTATGACCTTAAAAACTGATCATACACCCATCTATCCTCAACAAACAGGGCTATTAAGTTATTATTACGAACACGAGATAATTAGGCACCCACCAATCTTGTAAACATGGTGTAAAGGACAAGTAGAGGCAAGAGTTATAGCTAACTCAAAGGAGCATATCGATAAGTATGTGCAAATGACCCCTAAAATATGGTATTTAATCCCACATAACACATCCATCATCATATACTAGCAATAGAGGCTAAATAAATTCTCTAACATAAAAGAGATACATTCATATACACCCATCACACATGCCCACACAAGAAGGGCTCACACAAGCATAATAATTCACACATGAATATGATACATCAGCAAATATATGATAGAAAAGGGGGTTCTACACAATATACTAGCCATATAGCCCTAGCATGCAATATCTAACACAATAAGGGTGCAAATAAACCCCATGGATGCGCGATGCATGATTACGTGCATCGAACGCATCCCGAAGGGTTGGATCGAACCACTCACTAGTACTTGGATCGCCGCGCGTCCGGTCTACGAGATCTGCAAGAACAACCAATGATGCTCCATTAAATATAAATCATCTTGACACACATACAAGCCTTCTTCATGAAGACATCAACTCCTGGTATTGCCCATACCATGCATAATAACTCTTTGACACATATTTATACAAGATTAGTCCATCTACTACAACAAGCCCCAAACATTAGTCTCCACAGCACAAAATACACATCCAAAAATACTGAAATAAATCACACACATTCTATGATATGTTAGGATCATATTCCATGAAGACATAATAGCTTGATAAAATCTCTAAATATCCGAAATAAATTATTTTCAGAAACTGGTCAGTTTCTACGCGAATCTGGATAGTCTATACAAAATATGTTCTAACTTACTGCACAGATATTATAATGACACCAAATTTCATATATAACATCTAGACATATATATGACCATATATCATGAAGGCATAAGCCTGATAATATGCCTCTATATACTAGATTCACAAGGATCTTGAGGGGACAGAAATCTGCCTTACTTACAACACAAGTCACCACCAATCGTTCATAAACATAAACACCTCATGCAATAGCAATTACACAACACAATGCTCCTCCAACAGCACCCACACATACCCACATTAGCACAAACACACTCACAAAGAGAGAAGGGAATACCTTGAGAGGGTGGAGAAGAGGGAAGCCAAGCTCAAACACACAAACCTTTCTTGATCTCCCTTACATGCACCCAATCCAAGAACACCTTCTCTTTGGCATTTCATCAAACATGTGGGGGGCTGCTGGTCCAAAGGGGAGGGAAAAACATAAGGGGGAGATCAGCTATGGGGGGGAGGAGGAGAAGGAGGAGAAACAACAACACAACAACACAACTAAAAGTATACACACCTTTCTTCTCCTTTTGTGCTCCTTCCCCACCATCACCACCACTTCCTCCACCCAAAGAGGGGCTGGACCAGAGCAAAAGAGGGGAAAAATATGCTAAGGTCGTGCATTTGGGGAGCTTAAATAGGCAAGGTCGGACTGAATGACCGAGCTGTCCTCGGACTTAAAAACTCTGGACAGCCTTCACTTAAACGGTCATAACTTCCTCAATACAGCTCCGAATTGTACGATTCAATGGCATTGGAAAGATAAGAAGATTATCTACAACTTTTATGTTTACACCCAGATCAAACAACCTCTCCAGCTATTCTGAAATCTAGGCTAAACATCATACAGGGCTGCTGCCTGGATTTCTCATCTTCGGGGTATACTCGGAAAACGCCCATAACTTTTGATACACGAATCCAGTTGATCTAATTCCACTTCTATATGGAAGCTATCTCAAAACTGAACATCTCGTGATAATATCGGATTTTTACCTCTTCATCTTGGGCATTAACAAAATTAAATCCAAACATCAATCCAAACTGCATAATTTCTAAAAAGACCTCGAAATGCTACAAAAATTTCCATCTAAACCCAAGTGAACACCAGAACCACAAATATGCAGTTAGATTTTGAAACTGAATGCCCAAACTATTAAAATAAATAAAACGCGATATTTGACATTTAAAAAGTGACACAATCTTAACAGATGAGGTGAGTCCTTCACAGATATGATGTTGCCCTGTTTCACCCAGTCGAAGCACTTCATTAATTCTGATATCTGTAATACATGTAAGTTACATTTGTATGATGTCAGTTGCATTGTATGCATAATTCATGAAAATTGTATTTTGAATGAAAAGTAAAGTTGCAGAAAATGAAAAGTAAAGTTGAAAACTCAAAGTTAGTTACATTCATCCATTATATTTTCATACGCATTGAGGCATACATCCACTATAATGCATTCCAATAGTACTGAATGAATTATTACATATCATAGAATACACATATGTAACCTAGTTACATTGTAAGAAGTTAGTTACAATTACTATATTTAGAGATCAATCAAAATAAAAAAAGCAGCTCACATGTTGAAAGAATTTAGTTACATTTTAGAAAAATTAATTACATTCAGTACAACAGTAACATAAAAAATATATAATGATAACATAAAGACAAATAATGACAAACGAACTTAAATAAATGTTCATATTTACTTATGTTAATGAAAGTTAGTTACAAATTAAACATAGTTACATTCCATATAACATCAAAATCTAAACAAATTGAATCTGAATATACATTATTTGTATTTGTTCACATTCGGCAAATAGATAGTTACGTTTCTCTAAACATAGTTACATTCCACAATACTTCAAAATCCACATAAACCACTTTTCTTACACAAATTTTTTGGATTGAAGAAATTGATATTACATTTTATACAAATAAACATACAACACACCTTAATGTATGAGTGCTCTATTATGCATACACAAAATTAGTTACATTGAATATAAGTTACATTGTCTGTAAATTTCATAAAACACTGAACATACATAATTCGATTTATAATATTTGGTTATATTTTGCCTGGCAAACATAAAATCATCTGCAAACGGTATACCTAAAAAATAATTTCAGTCAAATAATAGTCAGCTGCTTTTGCACAAATAAAAAAAATAAAAAAATGGATCCAACATTATTATATCACAATAACAAACTAAAAACAGGAAAAAAAATTTAGCACAAACACATCAAATAACATAATATTTGATATTTAAATTCATCAAATCATCACAAAACAGGAAAAAAAATTTCAAAAACCCCCAAAAGGATTTGCGTACCCATTTTAGAAATGTTTTGATACAGCGGAAGATCAAAAAAACCTGTAAATTGAAGCTCCAAGCAATTTTAGGTTTCGTATGATTTTTGGACGAAAGGTTTCTTGCGGCAGATTTTCGTTTTTTGATTTTTTTTAAAAAAAAAACAATTAATGGTTGATGAATGGGTTTGGGGCGCTCGAGATGGACGGGATACGAATGAAAAAAATGCAAAATGAGGAAAAATTGGGTGCACTAATGTGTGTTATAAATTAGGGGTAAATATGTATTTTTCTTTTTAACCCTTTTGAAAAAACAACCAGGCAGCCAATCATATTATGACACCTCAAGGGCCTGTGGGAGGGGCCTATAAGCTGGGGCTTGTGTAACAAAGCTCTTTTAATATTTTTGTTCGCTATAATTTAAACAATTAATATATAGATGAGAATAGAAGATAGAATTAGAAAAAATAAAACATATAGGTTTTGTTTGGATACTATACAAATGGGGGTGGTTTTTCATTTATATTGGGTCAAACACAATATCTTATTTTGTTATGATAATTAAGTGTCACAATAAAATCCTAGAGTTCTCATTTGCTACATCAAATGTGGCAATCAAAATCTCAACTAACCCCATGTGTTGTTATTTATAACAGTTTTTAGTTTCTCACTTCTAAGTTTATGTGACGTAATTTTATATTTTTACACTCTAACAAATTTACTAAAATTCATATTATCCAAAACAAATATTTCATCTCCTAATCTTATCTTCAGAATTAAAATAGATAATTATATTTTATAAATTTAAATAACTTAGAATAATATATTGTGTGGATTATAAATATTAATGTAACATAAAAAATTATAAATGTTATTATATTAAAATATACAAAAAAAATCATAACTAACCATCATAGATATTATTCAACAAAAATTTTATTTATAAAATATAAAAAAACCTTGTGGGGTTATTTATTAGTTGAAATTAGATTTATTTTTGTTTATATTCTATTTATATTAGAACCATTTTTTAACCAAATCGACTTATATATAGATTAAAAAAACTAATATATGCAATATTTAAATTTTTATTTTTTATATATTAATTATTTGTAACAGTTTTTATTTCCTCACCACTCAAGTGTATGAAACGTAATTTTACATTTTTACCCTCTAACAAATTTATTAAAATCTATTTTATCCAAAACAAATATTTCTTCTCATAATCTTATCTTAAGAATTATAATAGATAAGTACATTTTAGAAATTTATATAACTTAGAATAATATAATTGTGTGGATTATAAATATTAATGTGGCATAAAAAAATTGTAAATGTTATTATATTAAAATATACCAAGAAATCTTAACTAACTATCATAGATATTATCCAACAAAATTGTTATTTATAAAATATAAAAAAATCTATTAGGATTATTTGTTAGTTGAAATTAGATCTATTTTTGTTTATCTATTACTTATTTATTAAAAGGATTCTGTGACCCAGTATTTTCATTTTCCATTTTATCCTTTAAAAATTGATCAATTACTAATGTATCTATTAATTTAAATTTTAAAATATATAATAGATAGACATGATATATATATATATATATATATATATATATATATATATATATATATCTATTACTTATTTATTAAAAAGATTCTGTGGTTCAGTATTTTCATTTCCCATTTTATCCATTAAACAATTGATCAATTAGTAATGTATCTATTAATTTAAATTTTAAAATATATAATAGATAGACATGATAGATATATCTATTACTTATTTATTAAAATGATTATGTGACCCAATATTTTCATTTTCCATTTTATCCTTTAAACAATTGATCAATTACTAATTTATCTATTAATTTAAAATTTAAAATATATAATAGATAGACATGATAGATATACATGGTTTATATGTATTTTTATTTCCCTTTTTATCATTCAATAATTTATTTAATTACCAAATTTTAAATTATTCAATGATATAATCTTATTTAATAAGATTTTTTATCAGTAATTTAAATTTTTAAAATTTTAAATTATTCAGTGATACAGTCTTATCTAATAAGATTATTAAAAAAAGTAAAATTTTAAACTATTCAATGATACAATCTTATGTAATAAGATTATTTAAATTTTTAAAATTTTAAATTATTCAATGATATAGTCTTATCTAATAAGATTATGATTACTAAATAAATTTATTTCTATTACTTATTTATTAAAAGATTCTGATACCCAGTATTTTCATTTCTCATTTTATCATTTAAACAATTGATCAATTACTAATGTATCTATTAATTTAAATTTTAAAATATCTATTACTTTATTATTAAAAAGGATTATGTTACCGAGTATTTTCATTTTCCATTTTGTCATTTAAACAATTGATTAATTACTAATGCATCTATTAATTTAAAATTTAAAATATATAATAGATAGACATGATAGATATACATGGATTATAAGTATTTTCATTTCCATTTTTATCATCTAATAATTTATTTAATTAATAAATTTTAAATTATTCAATTATATAGTCTTATCTCATAAGATTATGATTACTAAATAAATTTATTTCTATTAGTTATTTATTAAAAGATTCTGTGACCCAGTATTTTCATTTTTCATTTATCCTTTAAACAATTGATCAATTACTAATGTATCTATTAACTTAAATTTTAAAATATCTATTACTTTATTTATTAAAAGGATTCTGTTACCCAGTATTTTCAATTCCCATTTTATCCATTAAACAATTGAATAATTACTAATGTATTTATTAATTTAAATTTTAAAATATATAATAGATAGACATGATAGATATACATGGATTATAAGTATTTTCATTTCCCTTTTTATTATTTAATAATTTATTTAATTACCAAATTTTAAATTATTCAATGATATAGTCTTATTTAGTAAGATTTATGATCAGTAATTTAAATTTTTAAAATTTTAAATTATTCAATGATACAATCTTATCTAACAAGATTATTAAAAAAAATTAAATTTTAAATTATTCAATGATGCAATCTTATGTAATAAGATTATTTTAATTTTTAAAATTTTAAATTATTCAATGATATAATTTTATCTAATAAGATTATGATTACTAAATAAATTTATTTCTATTACTTATTTTCTGCGACTCAGTATTTTCATTTCCCATTTTATTATTTAAACAATTGATCAATTACTAATGTATCTATTAATTTAAATTTCAAAATATCTATTACTTTATTTATTAAAAGGATTCTGTGACCCAGTATTTTCATTTTCCATTTTATCCTTTAAACAATTGATTAATTACTAATGTATCTATTAATATAATTTTAAAATATACAATAGACAGACATGATAGATATACATGGATTATAAGTATTTTCATTTCCCTTTTTATCATTTAATAATTTATTTAATTACCAAATTTTAAATTATTCGATGATGTAGTCTTATCTAATAAGATTTATGATCAGTAATTTAAATTTTTAAAAATTTAAATTATTCAATGATACATTCTTATCTAATAAGATTATTAAAAAAATTAAATTTTAATTTATTCAATGATACAATCTTATGTAATAAATTATTTAAATTTTTAAAATTTTAAATTATTCAATGATATAGTCTTATCTAATAAGATTATGATTACTAAATAAATTTATTTCTATTACTTATTTATTAAAAGAATTCTGTGACCAAGTATTTTCATTTCCCATTTTATCCTTTAAACAATTGATCAATTACTAATGTATTTATTAATTTAAATTTTAAAATATCTATTACTTTATTTATTAAAAGGATTCTGTGGCCGAGTATTCTCATTTCCTATTTTATCCTTTAAACAATTGATATATTACTAATGTATCTATTAATTTAAATTTTAAAATATATAATAGATAGACATGATAGATATACATGGATTATAAGTATTTTTATTTTCCTTTTTATCCTTTAATAATTTGTTTATTTATCAAATTTTAAATTATTCAATGATATACTCTTATCTAATAAGATTTATTATCAGTAATTTAAAATTTTAAATTTTAAATTATTCAATGATACAGTGTTGTCTAATAAGATTATTAAAAAAATTAAATTTTAAATTATTCAATGATACAATCTTATATAATAAGATTATTTAAATTTTTAAAATTTTAAATTATTCAATGATATAGTCTTATCTAATAAGCTCATGATTACTAAATAAATTTATTTCTATTTCTTATTTATTAAAAGGATTCTGTGACCTAGTATTTTCTTTTTTCATTTTATCATTTCAACAATTGATCAATTACTAATATATCTATTAATTTAAATTTTAAAATATCTATTTATTAAAAGGATTATGTGACCCAGTATTTCCATTTCTCATTTTATCTTTTAAACAATTGATCAATTACTAATGTATCTATTAATTTAAATTTTAAAATATATAATAGATAGACATGATAGATATACATGGATTATAAGTATTTTCATTTTCCTTTTTATCTTTTAATAATTTATTTAATTACCAAATTTTAAATTATTCAATGATATAGTCTTATCTAATAAGATTTATGATCAGTAATTTAAATTTTTAAAATTTTAAATTATTCAATGATACTGTCTTATCTAATAAGATTATTAAAAAAATTAAATTTTAAATTATTCAATGATACAATCTTATGTAATAAGATTATTTAAATTTTTAAATTTTAAATTATTCAATGATATAGTCTTGTCTAATAAGATTATGATTACTAAATAAATTTATTTAAATTTTAAATTATTCAATGATATCTGTTCTAATATGATTATGATTTAATTAATTAATAATAATAAAATTTTAATTAATCTATTACTTCTATTATCTATTTCTATTACTTATTAAAAGGATTTTGTGATCCAATATTTAATTAATTTTTTTTTGAAAACTTAATTTAAATAATCCGAAGAGATTTGGAGAAAACATCAACATTGTTATGTATTAATTTGATTTACTTTTTTAGTTATCTAATCTAATAAGATAATCTGATATCAATTTGATTTAAATTTTAAAAATTTTCAATTATACATAAGATTTGAATAATATTATTTGTTAAACATCTGTGTTATTTTGAATTGATAGATGCACTTACTTTTTATTAGTATTAATATTTTTAGTTTTAATATTTTTAGTATTCTTCTACCTTAAAAATATTGATGAGTCTTTATTTATTTTATTAGTTTATTAATATTTGATACAGTAAATCAGTGCGTCCAATGTTTTTCTTCTTTTAATTAGAACTTATGATTGATATTTTATTTATTATATATACGCATGTTATTATCTTTGTACATATTAAATAAAATAGATAACATTTTACATTGTATTTATAAACGCATTATATATAGATGATGTTTTATATAAATTTATGTAATATCATTATTTTTTATTTATATATATTTTTGTGAATGTGATACCACGTGCTTTAGCACGTGCATGAAAACTAGTATTCTATTTATATTAGAACCATTTTTTTAAAACCAAATTGACTTATATATGGATTTAAAAAAATGAAATATTTAAATTTAAATTTTTATTTTTTTATATATAATATATTGTTTGTATATTTTTTCGTTTTAAAGAAAATAACATATTTGATAATCATTTGAAAAAAATATTTTATCTATTTATAATATTATTATCTTTTAACATAATAAATTGACACATATACAAACAATTTCACATATGTGAGATAAACAGCTACTAACATAAACATATGTGTAAATGATAGCACAACATGAAAACAGACAAAAATGTATAAACAGTGTACAAAGTTTTCCTGCACGTGCAATGTAAAATTTACATGTGCAGAAAAGCACTTACAAATAATCATTATATCCAAACGAGCCCATAACAAATAAAGATGTGTTATCAAAATTTTAAAATGATCAATTATATTTTGAACAAAAATTTAAATCAATATGATTGGTTATTTTGCATCTTTATAAGATTTTTTTGGATATTTTTCCTATCTTATATATGTTCAACACTTCAAACTCAAATAATTATTTATATTATTTGATATATTGTTTTATATATATTATTCAATATATTTTAATAAATCATAATTATAATATATTTTCTTTACAAACCTATTTACGATATATTTTAAAAATATAAATATAAAATATTATAAAATTAAATATATAATAATATAATATTAATTTAGTGAGGATAATTTTGTAGTGAATATAAAAAGGTTCTATCAATAATGATCAAACTCATTTAAAACATTAACCTCACCATCTCTATAATTTTTTTTCCACCTGCTCCAAGAAAGAAATAATAAAAACTAGATCTTACACTGTCGGTGAATAAAATTAGACCAATGGGTCTTCATTTATTATTATATACTGTTCTTCAATTTATTTATTTTTCTTGTGTTTGAGTCGGTGGTAAAGAAAACAAAAAGGGGTTACTTGAGAGAGAGGACCTATGGTGGTATAATATTTTGGGGTTGCTTTCATGTGAATTGCGTGCGAACAATATAAAGCCAATCGAATGAATGATATTTTACTTTATATTATATTATATTATTGTATTTTATTTTATTTCATTGAGGGCCCCCACCGAAAATATGTGCAGCAGTCAGTAGACCATTATCATCTTGTTAAACCACTCTCTCGATTTTTAATTATTGGTGTTTTTAGTGTTTAAAACCCGATCTGACTCGATCGGTTGAACATGTTAAACATTCACCTATTTAAATTTTAATTCGATTTATTCTTAAAATATAAAGATATAAAAAATCGATAAAACTCAATCAACCTATCGATTGAATCGATGGTTTTTTGAAAACTGGCACAGGTTAATTAAACAGATCAGTTCTTTATTCATATGAATTATATTAATTACTTGATAAAATATAAATCTGATAAAAAAATAATTTTATATACTAAAATCATGTTTTGTTGTTAAATAAAAAATTTATGCAAAGTTTTACTAAATATTTCATACTTTTAGAGTTAAAGACATCTAACTCTCTACAAACATGAAAACACCCATATAAGTCCCTACTAAAATTGGGAGAGACGTACGAGTCCTTGAAAATTCATAAGAACCCAATTATCATCTATGAATTAAATTTTCATCTAAACTTAACGGAATATTCCCAGAATATTCCACCACATATAATTGTGTAGACATTGAAGTCCCTATAAACAGTCATAAACATAAATTAGTCCCTATAAACAGTCATAAAGACAAATTAGTCCATATAAAAGATAAAATTCTCATCGAAAAACTTTTACATTAAATTGTGTGTACACATTGTAATCCCTATAAACAATCATAAAGACAAATTAACCATTGCAAAAGATAAAATTACCCCTGAAAGACTTTTTTACATTTAATTGGATAGACATTACAGTCCATATAAACAATCGTAAAAACAAATTGGTCCCCGTAAAAGACAAAAATGCCGCTGAAAAATTTTTACATTTAATTATATAGATATTACATTATTTATAAACAATCATAAAGACAAATAATATAATTCATGATGTTACGCCCCGAGGCATTACTAATCATACGATAACCAACAGGGGTCAAATAAGATAACAAGACTACAGGGAAGTGGTAGCCAATAAAAGAAATGATGCGGAGTATAATATACAATTAAGTCTGTAAATCAAAAACATTATTACAGACCCGAATACACAATTACTGTCCTGTGAGAGTCCAAGTCTAGTCCAAATGCAACCATATGTGTAACACGCACGATTATTAATATATACCCAAAAAGATAGGATTGCTGACAGCCTCGCACTTGCCAACCGAAAGGTGGGGCGCTCCACGCACGAACCACGCAAGAGAGATGCTCTAGCTCCACGCCAACTCAGTCCCTGGTGGATAACAAAACGCAAGGGGTGAGCTACAAGCTCAGTGAGTGGCAAGAATCCAAGCACTATAATAATCATATGATATTGGTTCATTTGTTTTTTTCTCCAAAGAAAAGGAATATGGGATGAAACTCAACATATATAAATGTCACGTGAAGACGTGACCTCACTTCACCCTAACCCTCACCTCCAGGGGGTGAAATGGGACTATTGAAAACAGAAACCAACCCGCTAACTCCCTTAACCTTCCGGTAGCCCTCTCCCGGGTAGCCCTCTTCCTAGCAACCATCCATGGTAGGTCCGATGCCAAAACAATATTAAAATATACCTTGGGCATCCTACGATGTGGAGGCATAGTCCAGGATAGCTTCAACACCGGGTAGCTTCGACGCGGATACGAGGTAGGGGAGAAACATTCAACGCTCGGAAACTTCGACGCACGACGATACGGGAGGAAGCACTCCAACCTCATCCCCACCTTCACCCCTAGGGTGACATGGGACTATTGGAAAGGAAATCAACTCGCTAACTCCCTTAACCTTCCGGTAGCCCTCTCCCGGGTAGCCCTCTTCCTGACGACCTTCCAAGATAGGTACGAAGCCACAAGGGTATCGAAATACACATTGGGCCTCCTATGATGTAGGAGCAGAATCCAGGATAGCTCCAACGCCGGGTAGCTTCAACGCGGATACGAGATAAGGGAGAAGCATTCCACACTCACAATACGATCCTCACGGATCAACTATTATCCTCTAGCAATTACCATTGCTATACAGAATTCCCTTGAATTCTCGCACAGATGCATCCCTTGGATGCGAGGGAAAGAAGCTAAGTCCTCGCATTCAATCATGACAAGACATGATCCTAAAGGCGAGTCATGCACACACCTAACACAGATAGGCCTGACATTCTATCATCATAGCTATCAGATAACAAACTCTAATACAACAATTATCACATGAGAAGTTCGATAACAAGGGAGATACCTGGACCACACGTCCAAATAACCTATGACTAAACCATGTAAATACACACTTTATACAATCCAACATAGGTCCCCTAATAAGCTAGCATAAATGACATGAAAATTTCTATAACATAAGGGGGTACATGAACCATGTGCCCAAATAAGAAAGAAGTAAAGAACTGACTATGCAGAATTAAGCCCTAAATCATTCACACAGTTTCACAATATGCACAAGATAATAATGGAACCTGAACCATTGAAACATCAAGTGTATATATATAACTAAGAAAAATCACAAGATATAATTCATTAAAGACTTCAAACAACTCACATGGAATGAGATAAATAAATAGTACAAAATGATAATCAACATAATCCATATATTCGCATGCATTCCAGATAATCTCCACAATCACCCCCACGTCATCTGGTAGCCCTCTCCCAGGTAGCCCTCTCCCTAGCAGCCTGTCCAGGACGATACCAATCACGGGATGGCACCTCACAGGGTAGCTCCGACGCTGGGTGGCTTCAACGCACAATGACGCTGAGGTGATACACTCCACACTCGCGGGAAAACACATTGATCAACATGCACCCTACTCCATAACTAGCTACTTGGAATCCATCAGAATTCCCAACAAGTGCATCACGAGAACGCGAGGGAAGCAACTTCTTATCCACACTTACTAACATCAATTATGACCTTAAAAACTGATCATACACCCATCTATCCTCAACAAACAGGGCTATTAAGTTATTATTACGAACATGAGATAATTAAGCACCCACCAATCTTGTAAACATGGTGTAAAGGACAAGTAGAGGCAAGAGTTATAGCTAACTCAAAGGAGCATATCGATAAGTATGTGCAAATGACCCCTAAAATATGGTATTTAATCCTACATAACACATCCATCATCATATACTAGCAATAGAGGCTAAATAAATTCTCTAACATAAAAGAGATACATTCATATACACCCATCACACATGCCCACACAAGAAGGGCTCACACAAGCATAATAATTCACACATGAATATGATACATCAGCAAATATATGGTAGAAAAGGGGGTTCTACACAATATACTAGCCATATAGCCCTAGCATGCAATATCTAACACAATAAGGGTGCAAATAAACCCCATGGATGCGCGATGCACAATTACGTGCATCGAACGCATCCCGAAGGGTTGGATCGAACCACTCACTAGTACTTGGATCGCCGCGCGTCCGGTCTACGAGATCTGCAAGAACAACCAATGATGCTCCATTAAATATAAATCATCTCGACACATATACAAGCCTTCTTCATGAAGACATCAACTCCTGGTATTGCCCACACCATGCATAATAACTCTTTGACACATATTTATACAAGATTAGACCATCTACTACAACCAGCCCCAAACATTAGTCTCCACAGCACAAAATACACATCCAAAAATACTGAAATAAATCACACACATTCTATGATATGTTAGGATCATATTCCATGAAGACATAATAACTTGATAAGATCCCTAAATGCCCGAAATAAATTATTTTCCGAAACTGGTTAATTTCTGCGCGAATCTGGACAGACCATGAGAATCAGGCTATAACTTACAACACATATATCATAATGACACCAAATTTCATATATAACATCTAGACACATAGATGATCATATGAAATGAAGACACAAGCCTCAAAATATGTTTCCAAGTACTAGTTCTACAAGGATCTTAAAAGTCATAAATCTGTCCTACAACAACATAAAGCTTCCAACAACAAGAAAAGGGAAAAACACCTACAACAAGACTTGGACATCCTTGCTGACCACCAAAAGCAATAGATAGCAACACTTATACTTCTTTGAAGCATTAACACAAATACCTACATGGCACAAAAGGGGAAGTGAATATACCTTGGAAAAAAAAGAGGAGATGGTGCACATAAGGAGTTCCACCACCATCACCACAAACAACCACCATCACACATGCCACATAGCACAGCCACAACCACCACCAAATCAGCCATCTCACATACACCCTTCATAGATGCATAAAACCAAACACATGGGGGGGGGGGCTGATTTAGAGAGGGAGAGAAACAATAACAACAACCAACAATAAACACAAGCTCACACACCTTTCTCTCTTCCACTTCTTCTTGTTGTTGCATAAACACAAGCACCTCATCTTCACCACCATCCCTAGCTGACCCAACACAAAGAGGGATCAAAGAGAGAGCTTGAAAGATAGAGATCAAGCAACAACATGGCTCCTTCCCTTGATTTCCTCTTCACCTTGATCTCCTTCAACTTCCTCTCCTCCTTTACACACACAAAGGGGGAAAAAGAGAGACCAAATAGAGGGAGAGAGAGCTCTATGAGAGGGTGAGAGAGGGCTGAAGTCGTAACATTTAGAGGGGATTTAATAGGCAAGGTCGGACTGAATGTCCGAGCTGTCCTCGGACTAAAACCTCTGTACAGCCTTCACTTAAAAGGCCATAACTTCCTCAATACAGCTCGGAATTGCATGATTCCAGTGGCATTGGAAAGCTAAGAAGATTATCTACAGCTTTCATGTTTACACCCAGATCAAATAACCTCTTCAGCTATTTCGAAATCTAGGCTAAACATCATACAGGGCTGCTGCCTGGATTTCTCATCTTCGGGGTATACTTGGAAAAATACCATAACTTTTGATACACGAATCCAGTTGATCTAATTCCACTTCTATATGGAAGCTATCTCAAAACTGAACATCTCGTGATGATATCGGATTTTTACCTCTTCATCTTGGGCATTAACAAAATTAAATCCAAACATCAATCCAAACTGCATAATTTCTAAAAAGACCTCGAAATGCTACAAAAATTTCCATGTAAACCCAAGTGAACACCAGAACCACAAATATGCAGTTAGATTTTGAAACTGAATGCCCGAACTATTAAAATAAATAAAACACGATATTTGACCTTTAAAAGTGACACAGTCTTAACACATGAATCAAAATTAAATGTAAAAGTCTTTCAGGGGCATTTTTATCTTTTACAGGGACCAATCTGTCTTTACGATTATTTATAAAGACAGTAATGTCTATCCAATTAAATGTAAAAGTCTTTCAGAGGCAATTTTATCTTTTACAGGGACTAATTTATCTTTATAATTGTTTATAGGGACTGCAATGTGTATACAATTTAATGTAAAAGTTTTTCAGAGGTAATTTTATCTTTTGCAGGGGCTAATTTATCTTTATGATTGTTTATAGAGACTTCAATGTCTACATAATTATATGTGATAGAATATTCTGAGACATTCTGTTAAGTTTGGATGAAAATTTAACTCAGGGTTCATAATTGGGTTTTTGTGAGTTTTCAGGGACTCGTATGTCTGTCCCAATTTTAGTATGGGTTTTCTCATGTTTGTAGGACTTAGATGTATTTAACCCTACTTTTTATTTAGTGTTGATAATTAATATATTTATTATATTGTAATTATGTCACGATTCAAATCTACTGATTGACCTGACGGTTGAATCAATGATCCTTGATCCGGTGATTTTTCTGGTTCATTGAACTGTTCAGTCTTTAAAACATTGATTTTTAGTGTCTTGTCTCTCAAATCTACCTCTCTATAAAGAAACCCCTTAATTCTTGTTTTTAATCCTCAAAAAGACAAAAACTCCATGGTCATAGGTAGACAAAAGAAAGGGGCTGTTTGGACAGAGGAATAAGCAAAGAATATGAAGTTATGGAGGGAATAAGCTAAAAAAAACTATTTGTTTGGAAGGAATAAATGATTATAACTATGTCAGAATATGTGAAAACAAACTGATATTTGTATTTCAAGTCTCCCTTGGAATTGTGTTATTCTACCTAAAATCTATTTCACAACTTACCAAACAACATAAATTTTATTATTATGTTTTTCAATAAAATAACTAAGCCATAACCAAACAAAAAATTGATTATTCCATTTTTATTATAGTTATTTATTCTTAGAATAGTTATAAATCTCATAAAAATTTATGTTTCTATTCACATGACACCTTCAATTATAGATTTTAGTCCATGGGGCATTTTTGTTTTCTAGACACTTTTGGAGAAGACATGTCATCTAACACATTATATAGTATAAATTGACAAAGAACCAAAAATGTAAAGAATGTATGCATTCTTTTCAATGAGTATATATTTTATTTTTCAAGTCGTGTTTCATTGGATATATGTACTTCAAAAAAAATTTGCTTAATATACAGAAGTTTTGACAAGAATGTTTTGAGTGTAGCATTTTTTCATAGACAACCTTATTATTATTACAATTTCCAAGCTCCTATTTGGATAGGAAAATTAGATTATTCGGGGTAAATAAGTACATCAGTAGAATTAAGTCATATTATATTTGATTACTCTTTAGTTTTTCTCGTTAGAAAATATAATAATAAAATTTAATCATGGATTAAAATGTTAATAAAATGTGGATAATGTTTTATAAAAGATGAAAAATGATTTGACACATAAATTCCCTTGATATTTTATAAAAGGTAAATGTGATCTGACATGTGGATAACCTCATTTCAAAGGGACCTGAAATATTAATATCACCTTATTTTTTCATATTCTGGCAATCCCATACCGGGTTAGTCCATCTATCCAATTACTTTTTTTTCCTTATTTCATTTTATTCGCTGCTATTCCACCTCTATTCTTGCCATCCAAGCAAGGGGGTAAATGTATATACCTTCCTTGCTCCCATGATTTTACGCAAAATTGCACATGACAATATCCATTAATACAAAAATGCATATTTATTTAATTCATTCCTACGCACAAGAGAGTGGAAAAATGATCAATGAAACCATTATTAGTTCCCAACACGCATGAACACCACTCGCAGATTGGAAGATTTGTGAGAATTAAACACCCTAAACAGGGCTTTTACTTTCCTTTGAAAGGGACTCATCAGAGTGGGAAGTTGGCTTAACATAGCTTTCAGATGTTGGCTTCAGTTCCTTTCAGTCAACAAGAGTTTTGGAAAGTGGGACAAAGGTATAACTTGTGCTTATCCATCGTTGGTTCACTTGTAAAAGTAACTTTGATTCTCAATTCTTGTTTGAGGTGCCACATAAGTTGTTTATCTGAGATAGAATGGTATTTTGAGATATAGAGTTATTTTAATTTATTTTATCATTGTAGTTGTAGTCTTTAGTGATTTTTTTAGAGTATTAATGTATATTCTACCCCCACTAGAAATTATTAGTAGGATTTAATGATTTATATTGATTTATTTATCATTATTAGCCCATGTTTGGATGTCGGATAACCCCCAGATAACCCTGGATAAATTTTTTTATTGTGTTTGGAAAACCTGAATAAACCCAGATAAAATATGTCAGAATAAACTGATATAAAGTGGTATATGGATTCCAATTAACTCATAGAATACAAGTTATCTTAAGTTATTCCACCCAAAGAATATGTGGGCCCACTGTCAAATCAACTATCATCATCTCTTATAAATCACCTGTAAAATCAACTATCATTACTTTTTTATCTTTTATAAATCTTTATTCATACTTTATTAACATTTTACCCAAACAACAAAACATTTATTCTTACGATTCCTAACGAGAATATTTCAAAATACAACGAAACACAATATCATTTTATCTTTATTTATACTCACTTATGATCTGATAAATATATACTCAAGAACAAATCATATTCTGTATCTAAACGGAGGCTTAAGGTTTATCTTCACCTGAACCAATGGGGATCGGATTCGGTCAATATCGAGCTCGGTCAGTTCGGTTAGTACCGAACTGCACCACGTTCAAATCAAACTGCATCATCTATAAATCGAACTGCACAACCAATTGTTGGGTATATATTTCACTCTCTTATTGGATACTGATGATACTTAGGAATTCATATTTTCTCCAATAGTTGATTGAATCCAATAAGAGAGTAAAAAATATACCCAACAATTAGTTGTACAGTTCGATTTATAAGTAATGCAGTTCGATTTGCACGTGGTGCAGTTCGGTACTGACCGAACTGACCTGAAGTCGGCACTGACCAGATCCGGTCTCAAACCAATGTCTCTTTGTGGGACCCTAAATTCTGTGCCCCAAATGATGGCTCCATAGTCAACATACATGTTTTGCTGTCAATATTTAGAAAATAATGTAGTTTTTTTTTAACAACATCCACTTTTATTAACTAGGTTAATCATATGTATTAGATTTAAAAAAATATAAAAAGATATGAATTTAATTCATTTCTATAAATAATTTATTTATTTTATTAGATATAAATGTATGTTGTATAAATAATGTTAAACCACTCTCTCGACTTTTAATAGATTTCAATATAAATAATGTATTAGATATTATATTATTGTATTTTATTTTATTTCATTGAGGGCCCCCACCGAAAATATGTGCAGCAGTCAGTAGACCATTATCATCTTGTTAAACCACTCTCTCGATTTTTAATTATTGGTGTTTTTAGTGTGTTAAAACCCAATCTGACTCGATCGGTTGAACATGTTAAACATTCACTTATTTTAAATTTTAATTTGATTTATTCTTAAAATATAAAGATATAAAAAATCGATAAAACTCAATCAACCTATAATTGAATCGATGGTTTTTTAAAAACTAGCACAGGTTAATTAAACAGATCAGTTCTTTATTCATATGAATTATGATTAATTACTTGATAAAATATAAAATCTGATAAAAAAAATTAGATTTTATATAAAATAATTTATTTATTTTAAAGTTATGTATTTGGTTAGTCAATTATATACCTCAAAAAAATTCCACAAAAAACATGGGGGACTTCAAAAAGTAATGCAAGAATAAGAAAATATTTTACATTATAATAAGAAAATGATGCGCTTTCTAATGTTTAATAAAAGGGAAATGATATGTTTAACCGTGTGCAGCCCAGTTCTCATAAATTTTTATTTAAAAAAATATTCTCCCACTGAAAATATATAATGCTATAAAAATAAAATATATATTAAAATACTATCAAAATGGTTGAAGGTCCATTTCTGAACTGCAGTCTAAACTGTAAAAACTAAACGTATGGTGGATCAATGATCTTAATAAAATGGCCTTAAAAGATATTAGAATTCAATCAGACCTGAATTTATTAAGTACTATTAATATTGAACTGAACAGTCTATGAATTAAACTACAAAACCTGTGAATTAAACTGTACAGTTAATTGTTGATACAAATGTCATTTTTTATTAGATAATGATAGTACTGACTATCGATTAAATCCAAATCTGATTAGATCCAATAAAAAAATGACATATATGATATATCTAATAATTAATTTTATCGTTTTATTCATAAATTGTATAATTACTAATAAAACTAATCAAATTCACACGTGACGGTTTGGACCCTCAAAAGTGAATCACATCGGACAGAACAAAGATTTTTTTTTCAAAGGCTGAATCTGCGGGCCTTTTTTTCCATATCTGGTCTTTTCAACCTTTTTATTATTTCAAGTAAGTAAATTTTTCTCTCCAAAATATCCGAGACACAATAAAAGCATTGTTGCACAATAATATGAGTGGTACAGTGTGTGAGGTCGTTTTCTCTGCTTTTTAGGATCGTGACAGGCTTGCAATGGTCGATGTGGGTTTCACTATTCAATGCTGTGGTCGAATGTGATGCCCAAAGCATAAATTCTGTACAGCATTCAATGTTCTATTATTACTGTGATGACAATGATGTTAAATCTATTCATTTGCAACAAAAAAGGTATATCCAGTGTTTTTAATTGTCTAATGTTTTTAAATTTTCGGTGTATTCCCAGGAAAATATATCATTTGAAAGTTGCAATCATTTAACATGGTATACAGCTGGGAATAAGTGGGAATTTTTTTTTTTATTAATAGTCATGTGATATCAAAATATAGAACAGAGGTGGCACATGGTTAATTAGTTATGTTCTATAGAAAAAATATTTTTTGAATTTTTGGGTATGTATTAATTGTCCCACGTGTACGTGACATTCTCAGATTGAGAAACCATGGGACCAAAAATTGAAAGAAAGAAGAAGAAGAAAATTTGGGTGCGATCATATCAGCACTAATGCACCGGATCCCATTAGTACTTCGAAGTTAAGCGTGCTTGAACGAGAGTAGTACTAGAATGAGTGACCTCCTGGGAAGTACTCGTGTTGCACCCCCTGAAATCTCCTTTGGTCCCTAGTGGCCATAGCACAACGGTTCAGAGCTTGCCTGGTTAAAGGGGAGGTCTTGGGTTCGAGTCTTGGCGCTGACTTATCCACATGTTTGTTGAAGATTATTTGAAAGAATTTTTCGTGGGACCGGGACAAATAAGTGGAGGTAGCTTTCCCAGCTCGATCGTAAGGTTAGCCACGGGAGTCCCTCCGATATCAAAAAAAAAAAAATGAAAGAAAAAAAGGAAAAATTAATTTTGGGTCCTCCTAGATACTCCTGAATTATTTTGAAGTGTATGAAATGTTTGAACTTATTTTTAGGCCCCAAACCCCTATAATATATATTATTTAGAGTTTTGCTACACAAACCTCAGTATATAAACCCCTCCCACAGGTCCCATGAAGTGTCAAAGTGTTATTGGCTGCGAGGTTGATCATTACAAAATGGCAAAAAAACAAAATACAGATCTACCTCTAATTAAAACACACGTTCTCTCATTCCATTTCCCTCTTTTTGCGTTTTTCCCATTTCATCATCCCTTCCCTCTCAGCGAGCCAAACCTATTTAAAAATTTTTAGGTTTTCTAAAAACAAAGCAGTAAATCGAAATGACACTACAAATGATCCCCCTTTCATCTAAAACCATGAACAAAACCTAAAATTTCATTGCAACATCGATTTCCCTAATATTTTCTTCTTTCGAAAGATTGAATACCACCAGAAAATGGGTATGCAACACCTTTTTCTTTTTCTTTTTTTAAAAAAATGCTTTGTTATTTCTCACGATTACATGAATAAATGCATTTGATGTTTTTGTTATTTTTTCTATCTCTCCACGTCTTTTATTTTAGATGAGATTGCTTTTATAATGTGAAAATGTTGGTGGATTTTGTTTCGAATAGAGGTAACTAACTTTTATTTGGTTACAAGGATGTGTTATGCATATCAATTACTGGTAACTATGTGTTACAATTTTATTCTTTCTTTGCAGCATAATGTAATTAACTATTAGAAAATGTAACCAACTTTACGGAATATGTATTTTTTCAGTTTGTTTGAAGGTGCAGAATGTGACTATCTTTGAAATGTAACTAACTTTGTGAATGTATAACTGCTGTATATGCGTATTCTATTATGTATGTGGAGACATACTTTAAGAGTATGTTTGTTTACATGCGCATGACATGTAATATCAATTGCTGTAGGTTAAAAAAAATAGAGAAACCAAAAGACAAAAGGCAAACAATGTTAACCGTGTTTCAAAAAATGTAATTAACTTTTAGTGGAATGTAAACAATTCTAAGGGATATATATATTCCGTTTCTATAATGTTAATGTTATGCTGAATGTAATTATCTTTTAATTGTAACTAACTTTAATTCAATGATGTTACTTATATTGGTTTTGTATGTGTATTAGTCATGATTTTTGAGTCGTTTATATTTTGAAGTGAACTTTGTTTCACAATTATATTGTTATAAAGTTACTTACATTTGTGAATGTAACCTGAATTGTTTACAAATCCATATATATTAAATTAGTTACATTCACAAATGTAACTAACTTATAAAAACAGTGCGGCAATGATCATACTAGTTTGCAATGTACCTCACTTGAAAAAATAATGCATACAAATCCAATAAGGGTAAGCATACGTAACTGTCATTCAAATGTTAAACAACTGATATGCCATATTGAAACCACATTTGACATCAAATAACAACCAAGATTAACATAAAAATGAAACAATTGAAAAAACATACAATAAACAACAACACACCTGAATCGGCATTCATTTCAAAGGTATCGAAATTGATCAATTCTTTTTTTCTGATCAGATAAAACATTCGAAAGCACATTTTAGTGGTGCAGAAGATTCGATTTTGAAAACACGATTCAATTGTGCTAAGTCTAAAAAGGAAGAAAAAAAAACACAATTAAATGCCCCCCCCCCCCCCACGCGCGGTTCTATATGCGAAATATTTAACCGTCCACCATTAAATGCGTTGGAAAGTTACCAAAACTGACTTAAGGGTATAATCGATAATCCAACTAGTGCCACCTCATGGGGCTTGGGACCTATGAAATGGGGCTTGTGAAACATTTCCCTATTATTTATGCGTTCTTTTGACTACCAGCCGATATGCCATCTCCAACCCTTACTCAAACCTATACTTAAATTTTACTTAAAATTTAAGTAAAATCTTGATTTGATATGGTGTCTCTCCACCCATCACTTTGAGTTTTACTCAAATCTTTTAAAAATTATCATTTTCTCTCAATTATTTCCTATAAACATTTTTAAAGTCCTTTCTCTAAACATCTTTACCACTCAATTTTTCTTCCCTACAATATATTTAAAGACAAAAATTATATTATCCATTAAAAACATATGTAAAAACAAAGATGAAGACTGAAGAAAGACGACCAAATAGTTTTGTAGAATTTTTTTTAAAATCTAATTCATTGATTAAAAGTGGAATTGAAGGAAAAAAAACAACATTGAAAGAAAATATGGAGATGGAGGAAGAAAAGAGATGCTGAAATTTTGAATAAAGGTTTGAGCTTCCCTTCATTTGGGTAAAGATTTAAACAAAAACTTGATTTGATATGGGTATGAGTAAATGATTGGAGATGTTTTTATGTGATTTTTACTCAAATTTAAATTTGGGTAAAAATTTGGGTATAGGATTAGAGATGTTCATCATTAACTATTCCATTTTTACCCCTCCTTGACTCTCTCCGTGTGCACCATTAAACATTCTGTGTACACTGTTAAAAGCTGTTTGCATACTCTTATACACTACATGTACACTATTATATATACACGTTGCACAAATAATCTAAATGACAAAATTTTATGAATAAATTCAAACACACGTCATACAATTCTCATTCATATTGTTATAATGCATAAATTATTTTTATGAGCAATAATGGCATTAAGTTCATACAAACTAATATGAGATTAATAAAGACACGTGTTTTAAAATTAAGACAAAACACACCATCTGACAGGAGGGACAATGTGACTGGGGGGAGGAGGTGAGGGGATGGTGTGCGCGGAGGGGGAGGACGGAGAGAGAGAGAGAGGGGACACAAAGAAGAGATGAAGAGAGGGGCAAAAATAGAAAAAAATGGATAAAAGATAACTTCTATTGAATGGAATAATGACTCATAAATAAGTTTTCAACTAATCTAGGGGTCTAAAGATAAATTCATATGTTCCAAAGATTTAAAAATAAATGAGAGATTCTCCGAAGAACCCATATAGATTTTTCAAAAAAAGAAAAATCTCAGAAGGTGGTGTGTGTTTGTATATGTTTGTTCCCACAATCAGATTGATAGGTTATAGATGGTCCCAAGTCTTAAGTGATATGATTTGACTAGCTGTTTGTCAAAGACTGTTCACCCTATCTTATGAGTCAAATTTCATTGACATGATGTAACTTTTTTTTTATAGAAAAAAATAGATTTTTCTACCATCACTTATATTAAAAGTGAGTTATAAGTTCGAAGAATGGTGAGAAGAAGAAAAAGAAGTAAGTAAAGGAAAAAGAAAAAAAATACAATGATAAGAGGTGCCGAAACGAAGGTGGGGTGAAAAGGTAGCGGTGTATTAGACGGGTTGTCTAATGTCGTCCCGGTGGCCTCCTCTCCCCCCACCCCTGACCCTCTACTTATTCAGTGATGATTATTCCACTTCAAGAGAATGCGATCCCTTTTATCCTGACGATGCCACGCCCCATTCGGATATAGAAAGCACCACCATTTTTCACGTAGACCTTGGAGTTCTTGAACATTTGAAAGACATAATGTAAAGTTGAACAGGTGAATAGTGATGTCCCAAGTCTTGACCAAAAGTTGATGCCAAACTCTTTTTTTTTTCTTCTTTTTGGTAAAGATGCCAAACTGTCTTTGTTGAATTGGTGCTATGTGACTAACAAAACATCTTTTATTGAGGTGACCTGTCAAAAACACATAGGTTAAAAAGAGCTTAGTGGAGATTTTATTATCTGAGTTTTGACAAAAATGATCTTTTTATATCCTTGTTTAATGTTCAGAATAACCCAAGAATAAAAAGAAAAAAAACTAAAAAAACGTCAATATTGATAAAATAACATTTAATAGATATATCTTGATAAGGTAATATAAGTTCTGGTAGTTATTATAAAAAGATGCTAGAATTGATTATCATTATTTATGGATAACAAATCCGCTTATGTGTCATCTTAATTTTTTTCCTCTCACATAACACTCTCATATTCACACCATCAAAACATGTCACATCTATTATATTACATACTCATATGTTTATTTTACATATATTCTCAAACATAAATAACTTGTTCAGGGTATAATTATCATTTAAAAAATCATAATATCTTATCCACCCTAAAAAAGTGAACCAATGGTAAAATATCACTTTTATATTTTTTGATGAGAATAACTAAAAAGACTCTCTATATAGATTGTTATCAATACTCGCATAACTACTTACCTTGAACTTTTTTTGATAACGGAAGGGACCCCCGTAGCTAGCTTTATCATCAAATTGGGTAGGCTACCTTTGTCTGTACACCCTCAAACTCACAAAAATATACTGGGGTTAAGTCAGCGTCAAGACTCAAAATACTAAAACCTACCCTTAATATAAATAAGTCATCACCATTGTGCTATAGCTACTGATGGGTCTCTGAACAGATTTCTTTATACACATCCAACTTTTAACATTGTTCATGTGACATAATCCATTTGAAATGATATTAATATGCCTAAACATGTTAACTGATATATTTCAATGTCACAAGATATATGTGTCGTACGTAGTTGTTTGATCAGTACGATTACATGACTTTGCAAGTACTCCCCCATTATAATTTTGAATTTGCATGAAATACAATTGGGTTATTATATAAATTAAATGTTTTTATTATTGAATGTGGACCAAAAGGAAATCTAAGTGAAGTGGATGGAATCCATAAAACACACGCGGAAGGTGATTAGGACAACAACCAACCCAACCTACTGGTTGGTCACACAAGTCTATCTTTTATACACACACAATACCTACTGTTGTTCAACTCTCATGATATGATGTTGCCTAATAATCAATCACCCATAGTGGTTATAGAAAGGTCATGTGTCCCAGGGCTGTTGCAAGTTCAAATAATGGAACATGTACTTTTTAATTCGATTTTTTTAAATATATAAATATCTAAATTGTGGATCTGGGTCGATCATGAAAATTGATTTTTTGGCCGGGTCTTAAATGAACTTTTAAAATGAGATCCCATATATGTTAAAAAAAAATCTAGATTGTTTGAATAGGAAACATTATTTTAGTTTAAATTGCAAATTTTATAAAATGAATATAAAACTTCAATCATCATGGGTTTGGGGGATGATTTTGGGAAAAGAAAAGTTTAGAGGATTTGAGAAACGGTTTACTGGTGTGTGTGTGTGTTAAATGTTGAGAGAGATTTAATCGGAGTCACGTGGAATTTTTCAAGATTTTTAGACACTAACCCCCCGTTTGGATAGCGGAATTGAGTTATTCTGGATAGATAACTACGTCAGTATAGATAACAAATCTACAAGAATAAAAGATTTTCTGTTTGGTTGTATTTTTTTTATTCTCATTGGAAAACGTAAGAATAAAGGTTGAGTTGTTTGTTTGATAAAGAATAAAATATAAATAAAGTGTAAAAAAGTTGATTTGACATGTGGGCCCATTGATGTATAAGAAGTGTTGATAGGTGATTTGATGTGATGATGTGTAAAAAATTGATTTGACATGTGGGCCCATGGGAATAGATAAGGTGAGTATAGCTTATCCTAGGGGTTGCTTAGAATTGTTATACTCTCTTATACTCGTTTAAACTGGCTTAGTAATACCAAGTTATACCCTTCAAACAAACAACTATTTTTCCTATCTATTCTTATAACACCCTTATACCACACTTATACCCCTTATTCCGTTACACAAACGGGGGGTAATAGTATATGATATGGGCATATCATCGTTTTATTGATATGGTGGACCTTTTAAGATTTTAGGGATTTGGAGCTCTCATTGGGTGGGGGCCCTAGACAAGTTGCCTTGGTCGCCTTTGTCTAGGGCTGACCCTGTTGTGGACCAATCACGACATGTTACACATTGTAGATGATACAAACGTGTTAAAAAATATAGTTAATTAGTATATTTTGCAGTCTCGTCTTTAGTCTAAATGTGGTTAGTCAACTATCTATATACTCCATTAATGTAATGTATGAAAAAAATCTATATTTTTCAAGAAAAAATTAAGTATATAATTTATTTTTTTATAATAATTTGTAAAATTATTAGGTGAGCATATATATTTTAAGAAAATATTAAAACTATTGGGGGTTGCGGACAGGGTTTCACACTTAGATGTATTATATTCCATATTTCATTCATTTTTGTTTGAATTGATATCTAATTTATGCAAAATAAAGACCAGGAGGGAAAACAAAATCTAATTCTCTTTTCATAGTTATTTTTCTATTGGAATAAGTTACCCACCAACCAATCTGTTTTTTATTTAATAGAAGTATATAAATATAATCAGTGGTATCCTATGTGGAATAACTGTTAAATAAGTGAGAAAAACGTGCTTCTAAACAATTAAAAGTAAAATTGGGTAAGGTAATTATTGTTCCTGTTATTTGGTTGATCAGAAAGAATAGACAGAATTACAACTATCATGCATGCACTTGGAAGCGTGTTAGTGTTAGGCATGTATTTGTGTAGGTGAATTTAAATAATCCAATCAATTAATTATTCAGACTTTGGTGGATATCAATATGGACCCAATAACAGATTTATGAAGTACAGTTAAACCGCACTATGATTCTCGATCACATGGGGATCAGCAAGTACAAAAGTATATTAGTGTACAAAAGCATATTAAGCATAGTCACAACAAGAAATCTAAACTTTCAAAAAAGATTTCCTAAGAAAATATGTAAACCAAATCTCTTATAAATATTTATATTTTATTAAATATATATAATAATTAAATTCTTCAAAAGAAAATATTTTATATTCGGACAAATCTTGTAACATTATGTGTCAACTACCTTGATGGACCATATCTAGGTTTAAACCAGGGGTGGATCTACCTTTCTTATAAGAAAAAAAAAAGAAAAAAAAAAGGGCGGATCCAAGATAATGTTTTAGGGTGTGCTATATGTTAAATATTAATATACAAAAAATTTTATTTTTATATTTGATGTGATTATTTTATATTATCAAATAATGTGATATTCAAAAGATGCTCAATCATTTTTGTAGCCCTATAAAAAAGTAGTACTGCGTATCATATAATAGAACAAGTATGCAAATGGATGTTTGACTAGATCCTACTAGTGTGGAACAAGATTTACAAAGACCAAGTCATTCACAGATAGTTGTAAATCCCTATATTTATGCACAATATCTGTGATCTTTAGTTGTACAACAACAGCTATAATGAAAATATATCTGAGATTTGTCATAACAATCTTATCTTTAGTTTTCTTTATGGTATCAGAGCATGGTTAATCACACGAGCCCCACAACCAAAAACAAAAAAAAAAAAAACAGAGAGAATCAAAATGGCTGTAGTATCCCCTCCAAATATCCTGCAAATCTCAATGTTGCAAATTTTGTATCCTTGAAACTCACTTCATCAAACTATCTATTGTGGAAAACACAAGTACCATCTTTGATTGAAAGTCAAGATTTACTTGGTTTCATCACAGGAGACACACCATCACCTTTAGGTGTGATCAACGGTGTCAACAATCCAGATCTGGCGGCATGGACACGTACAGATTGGCTGGTCAAAGCCTGGATCACAGCTGTCGGTACTGGATTTTGACACCGGTGGCGGTGAATGTGTTGTGTCGTGAATCCGGGTTCCTTCAAGTTTGGTTCCGTTACGCGCACGGCGTTCCGAATCGCCTTGATGGATCGTCCAAGGTCACCCGACCGCTTCCAAGGACGTTGGTGTGATCGCCACTTGCTTTTCCTCAAAAGCAAGAAAAGAAAATGTTCTTCTATTACTCGCCTTCAACGGGGGATGTGGATTCAACTCAAGGATCACGGCCGGCCGTGCCTTGAGGTGTTCAAGCTCGGATTGATCCTGCAAACCCAAAGAGAGAGAGAGAAAGATACTTCTTTTTTTGGAGGATTGACAGATGGGATGAAAAGGGGTGTTCTTTCTGGTCAATGGACTGGAGGTGAGTTATCAGGCTCGACAAACCAGGAGGGATTTGTCAAGTTTGACGAACCAGAGGCGAGTTGTCAGGGTAGACGAACCAGGGTTGGATTGTCGAACTCGACGAACCAGGGTTGGATTGTCGAGTTTGACAAGTGGGGTGGATTGTCAAGTTGGACGAACCAGGGTTGGATTGTCGAACACGACGATCCAGGGTTGGATTGTTGGACTTGACAAACCGGGGTGGATTGTCACGTTCGACGAACCAGGGTTGGATTGTTGAACACGACGATCCAGGGTTGGATTGTCGGACTCGACGAACCGGGGTGGATTGTCACGTTCGACGAACCAGGGTTGGATTGTCGAACACGACGATCCAGGGTTGGATTGTCGGACTCGACGAACCGGGGTGGATTGTCAAGTTCGACGAATCAGGGTTGGATTGTCGGACTCGACGAACCAAGGGGGGTTGTCAGGGTCGACAAACTAGGGGGGGTTATCGGGATCGACTAACCGGGGGGGTTGTCGGGATCGACTAACCGGGGGGGTTGTCGGGATCGACTAACCAGGGGGGGTTGTCGAGGGTTAACTCAAAGAAAATCCAACAAAATTAGCGGGAGAACTTATATTAACAAGAAACTGAGACAAAATAAAATAAAATGAAATTAAAAAAAAATAAAACAGCATAAAAAGAAAAAAAAAATAGCATATAAAATAACAAGCATATAAAGCAGTAAATGAAGTAAACCAAGTAAACAAAAGGGGTTAGTAGTCCTTGGGAGATACCCAAACTTGCAAAGGGGAGTGTTCAAATGGTCCCTAGACCAACCGACCGACGATCCAAGTTAGGGTCGTCCGTCAGCTGCGTATAGTTTCCAAAAGAACTGATAATAGTCCAAAATGTGCTCCAACACTTTCAACTTTGATTAAACTTATATTTATTTAATTAATAAGCTTATTACAACTTGCTTAAAGGTTTTTATGAAAAGATGATATATTATACAAGTTCTTAAATAAAAAAAAAGAAGAGAAAAGAAATGGAAGTGAGGGTAGGGAGGTATGAACTCTCTCTTTCTCTTTGGCAAGGGAGGGTGGAGGATAGATGATGGTGATGGAAAAAGGGTGGTTAACTTTGGGTGGTAGTGAATGAGTTCGGATGGGTGACTTTTGGTGGGAAAGAGAAGCACTTGGGTGGTGAATAAGGGGAGGTTAATGGTTGTTTAGAGTGGCTGTTAGTGTGGGAGGTGGTAGAGCTCATAAATGGAGGGTGGAAGGTGGTGAGGTGCTGTTGGTGATGAAAAATGGTGGATGGGTTCGGATGGGTGGTTTTGGGAGGGAGAGAGGGGAGTTTAGGTGGTGAATGAGGGTGGTGGATGGTTGTTGAAGTGGCTGCTGGTGTAAGGGGTGGTGGTGCTCGAAAATGGAGGGTGGAGGGTGGTGAGGAGCTGCTGGTCTCGGATGGGAAGGTTTGGAGGGCTTTTGGTGAGTGAAAAATGTGTCTCCTCCTTTCATCAAGCCTCCCATTGCCTCCTTTTATAGCCCAAACGAGCCACCACCTCCTTGACACCTGTTTGGGGGGGGGGGGGGGGTAATGAGTGCCCCACGACGCTCCCACGTCGCTCGGAGTGGCTGACGTCGGCGGAGAGGTCACAAAATGAAGCCCATGCCGTCCCTTTTTCGAGCTGAAATCATCCCAGTATTTTTGACGATCCATCATCCCATCATCTAGGTCGATAATCCCTCAAAGATCGTCGAAGTCGACAATCCCTCCAAGATCGTCAAAGTCGACAATCCCTCCAAGATTGTCGAAGTCGACAATCCCTCAAGGGATTGTCCTGGTCGACAATCCCTTCAAGGTCGTCGAAGTCGACAATCCCTCAAGGGATTGTCCTGGTCGACAATCCCTCCAAGGTCGTCGAAGTCGACAATCCCTCAAGGGATTGTCCTGGTCGACAATCTTTCCAAGGTCGTCGAAGTCGACAATCCCTCAAGGGATTGTCCTGATCGGCAATCTTCAATGGGTTGTCCTAGTTGGCTATCCACGAGGGGTTGTCCATGGTGACAAGTGATGGCCGTTTGTCTTGGTCGGCAGACAGAATTTTAGATGTCTTGTTCAACAGCCCAAGGCTTGATCGTTCCGCGCAATGGTACTGCTCTCTAAGCTTCTCTTTAAAAACTTGTATGCTCATGTCTTCTTTCCTTTCTTCACTCAGGTGATTGTTCTGGCTCGAAGAAGATCATCGGGGTTTAGACCTACAAATTAGGATATCACAAGTGATAAGTATTTCACACTTCTGACTGATCAAAATGGGGTATCTACAATTGCCCCTCCTCGGATGGTGTTTCAAGTGAAACTTGAAGCATCATTCGAGGATAAGAAGAGAGACCTCATTTTGATCAGTTTAACCATCAGGCATTGTTTTCTGGTAAATACTGGTCAGGAGATAAACATGGAAGCAATTTTCTTATGATCCATCAATGAAATGATCCTTGAAGGGGAAAGCAAAAAAAAAAAAAAAAAATTGATCTAAATGCCAATGAGCGATCCAACCCTCGGTTGGGGTTCCTAGCCTTCGTGTGCTGCAGCCCGGCGTTGGATTCCCTGTGCCTACCGTGCGTTGCAACTCAGGAAACAGGGGGATATCATGACGAAAAAATAAAAAAGGACACTTTCGAATAATCGAAGAAGGATCATTTTATTGATAATTCAAAGAAAATTGGACTATGGGGAATCAATCCTGGCTTGCATGTACTCAGAGGCAAAATGCCCGAGTTTAAGTGTCTTAACCCTAATGAAAATCTTGAAAATGTACCAAAATGCTACTGACATATGCAATAAGAATGCTTATAGATGCCTAAAATCTAAAAATGTGCTCAAAATCTGCTATAAGATATATGCAATAAAATGCCCAAAAAGTGCTCAAAACAGAAAGAGAGCGCAGCAAACCAAGACATCGATTGACATAGGTGATATAACACCCAGAAACGACCAAAGTATAAAAACCCGCTCGAGATATATGCAATAAAAAGACCCAAAGATACCCAAAAACACAAGAAAAGCACAGAAGATCGAGACACCACTTGATATAGGCAATATAACACCCAGAAAAGTCTAAAATCTGAAAAATGTGTTCAAAATCTGCTTGAGATATGTGCAGCAAAGTGTCCGAAGATGTTCATACGGCAGAACTATACGAACTCAAACCATGTATATGCTTATATATATATATATATATATACAATACATACATATGGGGGTTGGACATACCTGCGCGGGCTTTAAACATGGCTTGACTATTGATCGCATTGTAAATAGATTGCCCAACCTGACGGTCCGCTTAAGGATTGTTCTAGTCGACGTTCACTACCAGGATTGTCCAAGTCGACGTTCATTGTGCCCTCGTTCTGCTCTTCTTTCTTATGGACCCTAATCAATATCCATCTAGGGGATCATCCAATTTCGTTCTACTTGTTTAACGACCATTGATTCATCCATTCCCTTTTGGCTTCTCCTAGGCTCTGTAAAACAACTAAAGACACTAGACCAAATGATCATTTCTGCTCCGTTTGGGCCCCTGCTCATTTTTTATTTCTCCTTGTTAGTTTGTCAAGGGCCCAAATAATGACACAAGATCGGAGTATGGGTTATGGAGAAACAAACCTAATGATGTGTGGTGCTATCTTGACTTTGATGCCAACAAGAAGGGATTATTCACATGCTTACCAATTATGAAAAGGACGCATAGTGGTCAACTGTTTGCCATATCAAGGATACCTTGCGTGGTTTTGTCGATGGGGACAGTTCCCAAGTCTGGAAGTTCTCGTATGCTTGATCATGTTACCAAAATGTACTGAGAAAACCATAAATGTGCTAGGATAATATTCAAAGACCGACTTTTAGATAAACAAAGTTTTAAGTAGACTCACGTGCAGTGTGTGGTAGCAGTTTAAGAAACGGTTCACCTCTAGACTGGAAATTTCACTTATCCCAAAAGAACTGGTTTAATTCATATACTGTCACAAAAGGGGGAAGTGAATGAATGGGGGTGAGAGTAATGTCCTCCTTGAACCAACTAAAAATTGCCCCAGTCCTAACACATGTCCTAAGTCACTCGGTCCCTCCGCTTTCTTCTTTACTGCTTTTTTTTTTTTTTTGGGTGGAGGACGCAGGCCCGCATTGGATACCCACTTTATCCCTCTTTTTTTTTTTATTTTAATGGCCAACTTGCCCTATTTTGGAGGGTGTTTCTGTTTTTACCCTCTCCTTGGAAGCATCGACAGTGCCAGAGCCAGTTCTTTTGGGACATGCGTCAAGACTAAGGCATTTTCGTGGGTCATGGGCAACACGAGTTAAAATACAAACAAAAGAATGACAATTACAAATTGCCCCAGTCTAATGGTGTGGGTGATCTTTCTATCCATTAGTGGACCAGGTCTTAAACTGTATAAGTGTGATGACGGTGACAGGAATGGTGAGTGTGGGTCTAGATAAAACACATGCTATCTTCAAGACTATCAAATCATATCATCAGGCATAGATACTGGGATTCACAGTAGATAATGGTAAAATTTCTCAAACATCAAGTACTAAGCATAAAATTTTTTCAAATAAAGTGCATTCCATGTACCTGAGACCTCGTCCCCTTCGGCGTTCACCAGGCGATAAGCATTCCCAGAATAGGCATGGGTGATTACATAGGGTCCTTCCCAAATTGGTTGCAGTTTACCTCTTGGGTGTGGTTGTCGAGAAGGCATAAGCTGCTTTAGCACCATTTCCCCAACTTGAATTTTCTTTCAATTACCTTTTTCTGGAAGGCTCTGGACATTCTTCTTTGGTAAATTTGGGCATGCTCGGCTGCTCTCAACCTTTTCTCATCCAATAGTTCAAGTTGTAGGAGAAGTGCTTCCCTTCTATCCTCGGGTTGCAAATCCTTGTCCAGCTCCACTCTCAAAGATGGGATAAGAACTTCATAGGGAACCACCGCCTCCATCCCAAAAGTAAGGGCGTAAGGAGTCTGACCTGTGGGGGTCCTGATGGAGGTGCGATAAGCCCAAAGTGCATCAATCAGCTTGTCCGGCCAATCGGTAGCCTTATGTGTCTCCACGTCTTTTGATGATTTCAGGAGAGTCTTGTTTGTAGCCTCCGCTTGTCCATTCCCTTGGGGATAATATGGGGTGGAGTGATGCAGCTCAATGTGGTGCTTGTTGCAAAGGTCTTGAAATTCCTGAGAAATGAACTGAGGACCATTGTCAGTAATGATTACCTTCGGAGAGCCGAATCGTGCGAGGATATGAGTACGAACAAAGCGAACAAGAGTAGAACTCTTAATCACTATGTATGACTCAGCCTCAGCCCATTTGGTGAAGTATTCTGTGGCAGTGAGGATGAAGGCTTTCTGACTGGTGTTTTCAACTGTGTCTCTAAAGGGGCCATGATGTCGAGGGCCCACATGGAGAAAGGCCAAGGAGAAGTCATGGAGTGCAATGTGGAGGCGGTGCATGGATCTTATTGGCATGGGTCTGGCACTGAACACACCGTCTGACAAACTTGTGGCAATCCTCTTCCATCGTGGGCCAGTAGTAACCCATCCTTAAAACTTTCTTTGCGAGCATCTGTGAATTCACATGACCTCCACAAATTCCGGAATGCGCCTCTTTCACAATAGTGAATGCCTCTTCATCTTCCAAGCATCTCAATAATTCTCCATTGAAGGACACGCGAAAGAGAATGCCTCCTCGAAGACAATATTTGGTCACCATTCTTTTGACGGTTTTTCGATCATCACCGGTGGCGTACTCCGGAAAGGAGCCATCTTCAAGGTAGTTCTTGATGTCGAAGAACCAAGGCTTTCCATCATCAGGTTCCTCCAAATCTATTGCATAAATTCCAGCAGACTTGAGGATCTCATCTTTCTTCTCTTGCTGCTCCATTAGGTCTTGAATCTTGCAGTCTCGAAGGTCAGTGGCCGGAGTTTCTAGTCTTTGGACGATGATAGTCTCCGCCCTTTTGGATACTGGGAGGGTGAGTGAGGAAGCCAACGAAGCCAAGGCATCGGCGAGGATGTTGCCGGCCCGAGGTGTGAAGATGTGGATCACTTCTTGGAACTGGCGCAACAGGGTGATAGTCAGTTCTCTGTAGGGCTTGAGTTTCGGGTCCCTTGTCTGGCACTTCTTCAAAGTTTGACGAATCACCAAGAGTGAATCTCCAACAATCTTTAGATAACGAACTCCAAGAGCTAGGGCTGACTTCAAACCTGCAATCAACGCTTCATACTCTGCAATATTGTTAGTAGCATTAAAAGCAAGTTGGAAAGCACGCGGGATGATGACACCTTCAGGGGAAAGTAAGGCCATTCCAATTCCTCTTCCTTTTTGATTGACCGCTCCATCAAAATACAGTGTCCATGTCTTGCGGTCATCTTCCTCAACTAACGCAAACAACTCTTTGTCAGGGAAATCCGTCCTGACAGGCTCATAATCTGGCAATGGGAGGTGAGCAAGATGGTCAGCGATGGCCTGTCCCTTGATGGACTTTTGAGTGACATATGTGATGTCAAACTCATTTAGTTGGACCTGCCATCGAGCTAGCCGACCAGTAACTGAGGCCTTCTCAAACAAATATCTCACCGGATCCATCTTTGCCAAATACTTTACTTGGTGTGCAAGGAAATAGTGGCGTAATTTTTGTGAGGCCCACACCAGCGCTAAACATGTTCTTTCCATGAGCGGGTAGGCTTGCTCATATTCAATCAGAGTCTTGCTCAAATAATAGATAGCCTTTTCCTTCCTTCCTTCATCGTCGTGTTGTGCGAGCACCGCGCCAACAGCTTCTTCAGTGGCCGCTAGGTAGAGAAGCAGCGGACGCCCAGGGACAGGGGCTGAGAGAACAGGGGGGCTGAGTAAGTATTTCTTAAGTTCATCAAATGCTTGTTGACACTTGTCATCCCAAATGAATTCAGCCCCTCCCTTCAACAGCTTGTAGAAGGGTTTACACCGTTCGGCATGCTGTGAAATGAATCGACGGATAAATTGCAGCCGACCGATGAGTCCCCTGAGCTCCTTCAAATTTTTCGGAGGGGGCATTTGAGCGATCGCTCTTGCTTTAGATGGATCAACTTCAATCCCCCTCTTACTTATCATGAATCCTAATAGCTTTCCAGACGACACTCCAAACCTACACTTCTTAGGGTTCATTTTCAAACTGAATTCCCTACACCTCTGTAGAACCCTTTCAAGTGTCTCTGCATGACCTTCTCGCGTCTTAGACTTGACCAAGATGTCATCCACGTAGACTTCCATCAATTTGTGCATCATGTCGTGGAAAATCGAGGTCATAGCGCGCTGATACGTTGCCCCAGCATTTTTAAGGCCAAAGGGCATTACAACGTAGCAGTAGGTCCCCCAAGGAGTGATGAATGACGTCTTCTCTTGATCTTCTTCTGCCAACGGATCTGATTGTAGCCCGAGAAACCATCCATAAAGGACAGCATCTCATGTCCCGCAGTATTGTCAACAAGAATGTCAATGTGTGGAAGAGGGAAATCATCTTTCGGGCAACCCGATTGAGATCTCGAAAGTCTATACACACACGGACTTTGCCATCTTTCTTGCTTACCGGGACAATGTTGGCTATCCACTTTGGG
The DNA here is from genome assembly GCA_030737845.1 of Acorus calamus. Lineage (NCBI taxonomy): Eukaryota > Viridiplantae > Streptophyta > Magnoliopsida > Acorales > Acoraceae > Acorus > Acorus calamus. Next base: position 19,789,483 of record CM060858.1, on the reverse strand, counting down.
TACAACACCACCCTGATAAACTTTGCTTGGTGTAGCTTATCCACTTCCTCCTTCACTTTTAGGGCCAACTTCGGATGGAGTCGTCTTAGCTTCTGCTTTATCGGTTTGGCGTCTGGTTCCAGAACTAGCCTATGCTCAACCAATGACGGGTCAAGACCAGGCATGTCTTCGTAAGACCAGGCGAACACATCCGAATAGCTTCTCAACACCTTCTCCAAACTCTCTTGCTCACTCGGATTCAGTTCCGCACTAATCGAGATGATCTTAGGATTAGTGGCGGTCCCGAGATTCAACTCCTCCATCCTCTCTTCTTCACTTTCCGCCTGCTCGTCAAAACGTCGAAGGCTTTCTGCGAACCCCTCTGACATCTCCTCTTCTTGCTCCACTTCTTCATTGTCATCACAAATTTCAAATACCCCCAAGCCATCATCAAAATCCCCAAGGTCTTCCAAATCAGGTCCTCGATGACAGCTATTGACTCGGATCGTTCTATTCCATGGATTACATGAATATGTTCCCTGATATGTTCGATAATCCGAGTAGGGATTTGAAACCGTGAAGCCTTGCTAGATCTTTGAGACACATGGGGCATCGACACCTTAGGAGGGTCGACCAAACTCCGCAGTTTGTCAAGGAGACCAGAATTAAAAAGCGAGGGGTGCCAGACCACCAAAGCGTCATCCTTTATCTCAAACAGGAAACCTAATGTCTTAGGTTGTTCTATGTTGTCCATATCTATATCCTACCCCTCCCTAAAAAATTTTTTTTTTTTTTTAACAAGCAAAGCAAGAAATAAAGAAGGAAATTTATGTACAAGCAGAAATTAATAGCAATAAAGCAAGAAATAAAGCAAGGAAATTTTATGTACAAGCAGAAATTGATTTTTTTTTTAACAAGCAAAGCAAGAAATAAAGAAAGGAAATTTCATGTACAAGCAGAAATTGATTTTTTTTTTCAAGATTAGAGTGAGCAGGATCTATATACAGTGAAAAGCAGGAAAGAAATGAACCTTGGACATGAGAAGAGAGTGCTTACCTGAATGACGCCCTCAAGAATAGAGAAAATAGGATCATCCTTTCGCGAGGTTGAGGGCTGAGTTCATTCTGATCATCCTAGAGAGTCTTGCTCCCCAATGCTCCCGAACTGCACGGATGGGGCATCTCATCAGCAGAATCCGGGTCCTCAACATAGTATTCTGGCAGTTTATGAGAATCGCTTGGCAATTGTGTATGTGGTTCAGAAAATAACTGATCAAGAGACTCAGTAAGAGGATCAAGTTCTTCCTCTGGTGGAGCTGAAGAGGAGAGTCCTGATTGGCCCTCAATAGGAGTCAGTTGACTGGGTGTGGGCTGTTCTGATCCAGTGCTACAGACAAAATGTTCTTCCAAGCTCCAATGCATAGTGCCACATAATGGTCCCCAATTATAGACATCATAGACTGTGAGTGATCCGATGCCCATGTGGTCCGGCCATATGAAGCTGTGAATGATGTCTGTGGTGCCTTGATTGCACCTCCCAAGACCTTGGCCTTGATGATAACCCATCTGTTCCATGAGCCGCCATCCCGGATTACTGTCAGTTGATGTGTGTGCCTGATCTTTGCCCAAAGCGCTTACTTGCGGTGCCCCATTACGTGCCCAATCGGGTGGAAATTCTGATATGTGCACAACTGGCTGCTTGCCTTCTCTCCTAGAAGGGCTTTTCACTGTTGTTATAGCCTCCTCTTCTGCTTCATATCGGATGCCTCTAACCGCGTCTCCACCTATTTTGATGATCTGTTCCCCGACAGGAAATTTGAGGCATTGGTGGAGCGGGGAGGAAATACCTCGGATCGTTGCCAACCATTTTCTTCCCAAGATCATGTTGTAATCAGAGTCCATCTCCAGAACATAGGCTTCAAATGTGGTCTTGAGGGGACCGATCTCCAAGCTGAATGAACGGAAGCCCACTACTTGTCGAGCACTCCTGTCATAGGCAAAAATTCGCGTATCTGACTCTACTAGTGAAGTGATGTCACCATCGACGTGCTGGAATGTGTGGAGGGACATGAGGTTGACACCTGCACCAGTATCGATAAGGATTCGATTAACCAATGTTTTTTCCACCAAGGCGGTGACGCAAAGTGCCGAAATGTTGGTGAGAGAATCTTCAATGACTTCCTTGGGCCAGAATGAGATCACAGGACTCAATCCTTCAGAAATTAGTGCAGCTGGCATGTCAAAGGCAGAAATATGGCGGTCCACCTTAACCTTTTCCAGGAAAGCCCTTACCGCCTCCTGATGGCGTTCTGAAGTCTCAATTAGCTCCAATATCGAGATCTTGGCTGGAATTTTGCGCAGTTGTTCAAGCAGGTCCACCTTATCACCAGCTCTCCCCTCTTCCACTTCCGCTTCTTGTCTGGTCTGTTGGAGAACTTGAGAGGACATATTGTTGAAGATGCGTCCAATCCTGGTGGTGTGGAGAACTGCAGTATCGGGAAAACGATGCCGAGAGGACAAAGGTGGCCGGATGGGGCTGAAGCTGATGGCTCGGATGGGACTCCCGATTGATGGTGGGTTTGTGGAGGGAACCGGACTTCTAGGAGCTGGACGGATGATGCCACCTGGTATGATCTGGGGTGGAGGATCATCTTGAGGCTGATGTGCACAGTTCTTTGGCTCGGTACTCAGCTCGCACATTTGACAATTGAAGAATCTTGGCCAGCCCTGGAGGCGTGCTTCGCCCCATACCGAAATGATTTCCCCATTGCTTGGAAAACGCAAGCATTGATGGCGCGTAGAAGAGACACCTTCAACATTGTCAAGCCAGGTCCTCCCAAGGATCATGGAATGAAGCGACTCGATCTTCATAACCTCGCAATCTACAGAAGTACATACTGGCCCCACCTTTAGAACACAAGAGATCCTCCCGCATGAAGATTGGCTTGAGTTGTCATATGCGTGGAGAAGAGTTTATGATGGTTGGAGCTTGGGGAGCCCACGTCGAAGCTTGCGGTAGGTGGAATAGGTCATGATGTCTACCCCAGCACCTGTGTCCACGAGAACATTTCGAAGAATTTTACCAGCAATGGTTACCTTGATCACGAGAGGGAAGGTGCGTATGCCAGGCTCAGCAAGCTCATGAGGGGCGAATGTGATGGAATGGGAACCGGCCAAGTAAGTGATCGTGTCATGCTCCTCTGATGAGTCTTCGGTCGATGTTGGGGAGTCAGATGGCTCAAAATCCAAGGAGTCTTCTTCAAGCTCCTCTCGTATTCCTTCTTCCGACGCTTCTTTCAACACCCCTTCTATCCCTCCTTCTGAACCGATGGTTAATGCATTAATAGTCCAATTTGGTTCATTCGGTCCCCCCCCAGAGGATGTTTTCTCCCCATACAGAGACAATCTTTCCCCATAATGGAAACCGAAGGCATTGATGATGAGTGGACGGAACTGCTCTGGCGTTGTTGAGCCAGGCCCTCCCGAGAATTATGTTGTGGACCCCCCCCCCCTCGAGCTTCACGACATGAAAATATACCTTAGTGTGCAACGGGCCCACCATCAAAGGGATCGTGACTGTTCCAACCACCGGTCGTCTTGTGCCATTGTATGCTTCTATGAACTCATTAGAGGGCTCAAGCTCGGGACGGTCTTCTATGTCTTCAAATGAGCAATAAACCCCATAGGCCATGATGTTTCCTCCTGCCCCGGTGTCAATATATGTATATCGAAAGGGGATCCCTGCTATTTCCACCATGATACGGAGAGGGCGATTACGCATTGCTGGTGGGGCGAGCTCACTCTCGAGGAACACAATAGGAGGTGGTCCCACTGGGCCATCAACGGTTCCAGTCGATGCTGAAGGTTCTTGAATTGTGCTTGCCAGCGTGGACTGATCAGATAGATCTTGCTCAAAGACTTCTTCATCAAATACTGGTTCTTCAAGTTCTTCTATCAGCTCCTCTTCAGGCTCTTCCTCCTCAGGCTCTTCTTCTGGCTCTTCTTCAGGTTCTTCTTCCTCAAGTTCCTCCTCTGACTCCTCTTCTGGCTCCTCCTCCTCGGGGTCCTCTTCTGGCTCTTCCTCCTCGGGTTCCTCTTCTGGCTCCTCTTCTGGCTCTTCTTCTGGCTCCTCCTCCTCTGGATCCTCTTCTGGCTCCTCCTCCTCAGGGTCCTCTTCTGGCTCCTCCTCCTCGGGGTACTCTTCTGGCTCCTCTTGCTCAGGCTCCCCTTCTGGCTCCTCCTCCTCAGGGTACTCTTCATGCTCTTCTTCTGACTCGTCTTCTTCCATGGGTTCCTCTTCAGATTCAGATTTACCGCTATCAGGTGTTGCTGGTGGGGTGACAATGTTAGCCCAAAGGTGCGATGAGGAATCGGACTGGTTGGGGGATGGAGAGTTGGTCCCAATGAAGTTGACAACTGGACCAGATGAAGTAGACGGCTGAGTATGAGAAGGCAGTGGGTCAACATGGATGCCAAGGGTGTGGAGGAGGGTTGTGCAGGGTGGGCCGAGCGGGACCTGGTGATGATACTTCGCAATAGTGCCCAATCAATGCGATCTTGTTCATGGAGATCATAAACAAAATCTCGAAACGTGTAGCAACCACGGATGTCGTGACCATGCATCCGGTGATATGGGCAGTAGCGTGAACTGTCAACACCAGGGGGTGAGGGTCTCTCGGGGGGCAAGGTGATGCTGTTGGATTCCATCAGTGCCATAAAAATGTCGGGCAAGGATTCTGGCAGTGGAGGATAAGTATCACGTTTGCCCATCTTTCGAGCTTGGTAAGATGTTGGTGGAGGAACGGCAGTGTATTGTCTTTCAGGGATTGGTCGGGGGGTTACTTGATTGGGTTGCGAGGCTCGAACGGGTTGAGCTTGGGGAGCAGAGTGATGATACTGGAATGGCTGGCGGATAGGTGGGTGGTGGGTTGGAAATGAGGATATTGGTGTGGGGCGTGTCGGATGGTACACCGGCGTCTGTTGAGGAGCAATCCCTTGATAACGGGTTACCAGTCGAGGCGGTGTATACCTAGATGGTCCAGGTGCATACGGCCTTGTTACCGGTCCTTGACCAGGGGCCGATGATCCATTCGGGTAGAACGCCGAGATTTGTGGGGTGACCCCTTCTACCGTAGGGGATGGAACATGGTTTTTCTTGAAGGGAGGGCGCGGGTTGCCAGTTGGTAAAGCAGTGGTAGTGTTGGCGCAACGCTGAATACGGTTGTGGCGATCAATCAGCATTTCATAAGTAGAGCAATCACCATAGGCGAGATTCATTCGCAATTCTGGAGTGAGATTTTGCAGCATCATGTCTATTTCCTGGCTTTCTGTCAATTGCAATCCTGTCATGTGCACCAACATGCGCCAACGTGCCACAAAAGATTCAAACTCTTCTCGTGGCCTCATCTTCTCTGCTGTAAGGTCTGATAGGGATGGAATGCGCATTCTCTGATACCCATATAACGCCGGAGAAACCTCTCGCTCACAGCAGAAAAATCATGGAGGCATTCGGCCGGGAGGGTCGCATACCATTGAACCGCCTCTCCTTCAAGAGATTTCTGGAAGGAATACCAGAAGCGACTCGTCTCCCAGGAATGGACGTGAGTCCATATAAAAGCAGTCAAGTGAGCATCTGGATCTCCTCGTCCATTATATCTGCGGTACTTGGGATCTTAAGGTCGGGTGGGAGAGCAATGGGGGGAATTTGGCGCAAATTGGACTGGTGGGGGGTTTGGAGCAAGGTTGGGTTGAGTTCTGACATTATCCTTCGGACAGTGTCATCCAAGGTTTCGATGGGTTGGGAGTGGGGTTGGAACTCTAGGCTGTGGTGGAGGAGGGGGTTGAAGAGTAGTGGATTTGGATTCCGGGAGGCTGAGTGCGATCGGTTGAGGTTGTCAAGGGCATTCATCATTTCATCAATTGAGTGATATCCCATGGCCTCCATTCTTTCCTCGAGTCTCCTCCAGCTGGTTTTTCTAAGGTCTCAGTGGTTTCCTGGTTACGGGTTGCTTGCCCATAGGGCATACCGGTATCGGGAAACACTTGGTTCTCATAAAAGTCATATCCCATGTCTACTCTTGAACCTTCGGTCTACTGAAGGATTCATGTGTGTGCTTTGGGGTGAGCAATAAGTGATACAGAAATGGCAAGCACACAATTCAACATCTTAATAGACCAAGCAAGCTATTCCACAATCTAGCAAGGCATGCAAACTCATATAATAATGGGATGTAAATGGCTCCTGGACGAACAAGGGCTAGACGTCGAAGATTCTGCTAGGATTTCAAAATACCAAAAGAAGAATTTTTTTTTTTTTTAATGATTTGAAGGAAATCTTGGGGAAACAACTAGTGAAGGAAAGAGAATTTTAGTACTAAAGATTTTGATTTCAAGGCAAGGAAAAGAATTCCTTTTTTTTTTTTTTGGAATCAAAGGAGGAAAGGATTTGCAAGGAAATTAAACAAGAAACCACTGAAGGAAGAAATTTGTTTGAAAAACTAGTCAAGGAAAGAAAATTTTAGTACTAAATATTTTGATTTCAAGGCAACGGAAGGATTTTTTTTTTTTTTTTTTTTTTTGGAATCAAAGGAAAAGGAAATGATATGCAAGAAAATTAGAAAATAGAAACCACTAAAGGAAAAGAAATTTGGTTAAAAAGTGAAGGAAAGAGAAATTTAGTACTAGGGATTTTGACTTCAAGCAGAGGAGGGAGATTTTTTTTTTTTGAAAGTAAGGGACAAAGTTTTTTTTTTTTTTTTTTGTTTTTGGCAAATAGTGCAATAAAAAGGAGATTTGTTTCACAAAATAGGAAAAGAAGATATGAACCTTTTTTTTTAGAAAACAAATGACACTAGGAAAGCAAGAAATTTTGATGATAAATGAGTAACTGGAATCAAATGAAAGTCAGAAAGAGAAGGAAAACGGGGAGTAGAGATAGAAACTTCGACGACCTCCTAGGGAATTCGTCCAGGAGTCAACACAGTACAAATATTCAGCAGCATGGAACTACAACCATCATTCATTAATCAGAAAAGATTCAATCCTACACGTCCACGTGGGTGTTCGTCCAATGAAAGTTACAAGAATTCTTTTCAAAAGCACTACTCTCTGCTTAGGGGTTTAGAGGACCAACCTGATTGAGCTTTTCACGAAGGGAGTCCCACCGTGATCGCCAGACTGTCGGTACTGGATTTTGACACCGGTGGCGGTGAATGTGTTGTGTCGTGAATCCGGGTTCCTTCAAGTTTGGTTCCGTTACGCGCACGGCGCTCCGAATCGCCACTTGATGGATCGTCCAAGGTCACCCGACCGCTTCCAAGGACGTTGGTGTGATCGCCACTTGCTTTTCCTCAAAAGCAAGAAAAGAAATGTTCTTCTATTACTCGCCTTCAACGGGGGATGTGGATTCTCCTCTCAAGGATCACGGCCGGCCGTGCCTTGAGGTGTTCAAGCTCGGATTGATCCTGCAAACCCAAAGAGAGAGAGAGAAAGATACCTTTTTTTGGAGGATTGACAGATGGGATGAAAAGGGGTGTTCTTTCTGGTCAATGGACTGGAGGTGAGTTATCAGGCTCGACAAACCAGGAGGGATTTGTCAAGTTTGACGAACCAGAGGCGAGTTGTCAGGGTAGACGAACTAGGGTTGGATTGTCGAGTTTGACAAGTGGGGTGGATTGTCAAGTTGGACGAACCAGGGTTGGATTGTCGAACACGACGATCCAGGGTTGGATTGTTAGACTTGACAAACCGGGGTGGATTGTCACGTTCGACGAACCAGGGTTGGATTGTTGAACACGACGATCCAGGGTTGGATTGTCGGACTCGACGAACCGGGGTGGATTGTCACGTTCGACGAACCAGGGTTGGATTGTCGAACACGACGATCCAGGGTTGGATTGTCGGACTCGACGAACCGGGGTGGATTGTCAAGTTCGACGAATCAGGGTTGGATTGTCGGACTCGACGAACCAAGGGGGGTTGTCAGGGTTGACAAACTAGGGGGGGTTGTCGGGATCGACTAACCAGGGGGGGTTGTCGGGATCGACTAACCAGGGGGGTTGTCGAGGGTTAACTCAAAGAAAATCCAACAAAATTAGCGGGAGAACTTATATTAACAAGAAACTGAGACAAAATAAAATAAAATGAAATTAAAAAAAAATAAAACAGCATAAAAAGAAAAAAAAATAGCATATAAAATAACAAGCATATAAAGCAGTAAATGAAGTAAACCAAGTAAACAAAAGGGGTTAGTAGTCCTTGGGAGATACCCAAACTTGCAAAGGGGAGTGTTCAAATGGTCCCTAGACCAACCGACCGACGATCCAAGTTAGGGTCGTCCGTCAGCTGCGTATAGTTTCCAAAAGAACTGATAATAGTCCAAAATGTGCTCCAACACTTTCAACTTTGATTAAACTTATATTTATTTAATTAATAAGCTTATTACAACTTGCTTAAAGGTTTTTTATGAAAAGATGATATATTATACAAGTTCTTAAATAAAAAAAAAGAAGAGAAAAGAAATGGAAGTGAGGGTAGGGAGGTATGAACTCTCTCTTTCTCTTTGGCAAGGGAGGGTGGAGGATAGATGATGGTGATGGAAAAAAGGGTGGTTAACTTTGGGTGGTAGTGAATGAGTTCGGATGGGTGACTTTTGGTGGGAAAGAGAAGCACTTGGGTGGTGAATAAGGGGAGGTTAATGGTTGTTTAGAGTGGCTGTTAGTGTGGGAGGTGGTAGAGCTCATAAATGGAGGGTGGAAGGTGGTGAGGTGCTGTTGGTGATGAAAAAGGGTGGATGGGTTCGGATGGGTGGTTTTGGGAGGGAGAGAGGGGAGTTTAGGTGGTGAATGAGGGTGGTGGATGGTTGTTGAAGTGGCTGCTGGTGTAAGGGGTGGTGGTGCTCGAAAATGGAGGGTGGAGGGTGGTGAGGAGCTGCTGGTCTCGGATGGGAAGGTTTGGAGGGCTTTTGGTGAGTGAAAAATGTGTCTCCTCCTTTCATCAAGCCTCCCATTGCCTCCTTTTATAGCCCAAACGAGCCACCACCTCCTTGACACCTGTTTGGGGGGGGGGGGGGGTAATGAGTGCCCCACGACGCTCCCACGTCGCTCGGAGTGGCTGACGTCGGCGGAGAGGTCGCAAAATGAAGCCCATGCCGTCCCTTTTTCGAGCTGAAATCATCCCAGTATTTTCGACGATCCATCATCCCATCGTCTAGGTCGACAATCCCTCAAAGATCGTCGAAGTCGACAATCCCTCCAAGATCGTCAAAGTCGACAATCCCTCCAAGATTGTCGAAGTCGACAATCCCTCAAGGGATTGTCCTGGTCGACAATCCCTTCAAGGTTGTCGAAGTCGACAATCCCTCAAGGATTGTCCTGGTCGACAATCCCTCCAAGGTCGTCGAAGTCGACAATCCTCAAGGGATTGTCCTGGTCGACAATC